>CAUYLG010051636.1:0-65353 GCA_963573385.1 Cacajao melanocephalus | reverse complement strand
ATTGGAAATAAATCACTCCTCAGCAATTGCATAGCATTTCACAGGTTTAAATAAAATATTGGTTGGCTGCTTGTTTGTTATTTTCATCTCTTATTCCTTTCTGTCTCCATTGTTAAACACAATTATTGGCATAATAGAGGTTTTTAATACCCATTTTTAGACTACATTCTAGCCTGGGCAGTAGAACAAGAATCCTGTTCTCTCTCCCTCTTTTTCTTCCTCTTTCTTTCTCTCGTACATTCTTTTTTTCTTTCTTTCACTCTCACTTTCTTTCCTCTCTTTTCCTTTCTTTCAAAAAGAAAAAAAAAAAAAAAAAAGAAAATATTCAAATGACCAAAAAGCACATGAAAAGATGCTGCATATCATCAGGTACTAGGGAAGTGCAAGTCAAAGCCACAATGAAATACCACTTCACACCCTCTAGGATGGGAATAAAAAACAAACAAACAAACACAAAAACCCCAGAAATAGTAAATGTCGGCAAGGAGAAATACAGAGAAATTGATATGTTTGTACATTACTGGTGGGAATGTAAAAGGTAGAGCTGTTGTGAAAGTTAAACAGAATTACCAATCACCCAGTAATGCCACTCCTAGGCATGTACTCCAAAATTTGAAAACAAACTCAAACAGATACCTGTACACCAATGTTCATAGTAGTATGATTCATAATAGCCAAAAAGTTCAAACAATCCAAATGTTCAACTGATTAATGAATAAGGAAAATGTGGTATATCTGTACAATGGAATATTTTCAGCCCTAAGGAGGAATGAAGTTCTGATACATACTAAAACATGGATAAATCTTGAAAGCAGTATGCTAAATGAACAAAATCAGTCACAAAAGACCATATATTGTGTGATTCTATTTATATGAAATATCCAGAATAGGCAAGTCCATAGAGACACCAGGTAGATGAGAGGTTGCTGATGGAATGGGACAGGGAGAAGATGGGTACTGACAACCAATAGACACAGGAATTCTTTCAAGGGGAACAAAAATGTCCTGACATTATGGTTGATGTCAGGACATCAACCATAATGTCACAGTCAACAACCCTGTTACTCTACTAGCAAGCCCTGAATTGTGTACTTTGAATGGTTGGATTACATGGTATATAAATTTTATCTCAATAAAGCTGTTAAAAAATGTTTTTTTGGAATGAAAATCAGCATGAAGATTTATAAATAAAAAGCTACATTTAAGACATTTAAATTGCTCAATAGATGTCAGATGTTTTCAATTTAAATTCAACTAATTTTTAAATCTGTAAGTGTATGCTCCGAATAGTTGCATGCATATATTTATCTGTGTTCATTGTGAAAGTGGGGGAAGAAGAAATCATTGGTTTTAATCCTTTCCTATTCTGTGGTAATATTTTTCATAGCTAAAAATGGATAAATTTCAAGAAAAATATTTTGTCTTTCACCACCAATTTTCTTCCCTGTTCCCATGTGTGACAAATTATAAAATCCTAGTGTTCTAAATTTTCATATGGAAAACTTAAATCTGGTATGAGGAAATATTATTTATTTATTCTTCTTTTTATCTTCTTTGACCCAAAGTAATACAAACTTTTCTTCTCTATTTCCACCTTATAAGATTCTGTGTTTTGTGTTTTGCTTAAAACTACTTTTAGGCCAGGGCTGAGTCTCCAATTCTATGCCATCTAGTAGCAAGATTGAAGAAATGCTGGTTTCTTTCCTAGCTTTAAATGTACACATTTTGGCAGATGTCCAAGAAATGTTAAAGAACCATCAGCAAATTAGGGCCTAATCTTTATGTTTACTCTTTAATTCAAAGAAGTGAACTATGTGTTTACATACAGTTTTTATGACTTTATCAGTCTTGCATTGTTTTCAAGTTTGCTGCTTGAAATCTAAAACCTAGGTATTCAAAACATACTAATGTATTACTTGTTTCTAACCACTTACAATTAAGGCAGGTGAGATTTTACAAAAACATTTCTGTTTGCAATGTAAACAGAAGATAACTGAAGAATGTATTATTTTTTCCAGTAAAATTAACTACATTCAATCTTAAATTCTGATATGTATGTATGTTAAATATTGGTTATGTTCACTGTTTTAAATTAAGCTTTAATTGATTGAATATAGTTTTCCACATTTATATAATGATGGATCTGCATACCATGGGTTTATTCGTATGACTGATGAAATTATGTCTGTCACATTCAAAGGCAAGAATAGTCTGTCCCCTTCCCTCCTTAGAATATGTAAAATTCAATATTGGTAATGTTTTTATCTACTGACAACTTTGTGAGGAAGCCATTTTTACACTGTTCTGTAATAAGCATATTGAGTTACTTTATGCTTACGTTGTGCTTACTTCAGAGTGATCTACTTTGATCAAATTGGCAGCATAAAATTTGCTTTGGGTCAGCTGGTTTTATTCACTGAGAGAAAAATACTATTTAAAACAATAAAAGTAGAAAGTACCCAAGGTAAGTTTAAAGGTGAAGTAAAGTGCAATTATTTAAAATAGAAATGAGGTGATTTGATTGTGGACTCAGCTCACTTCTGAGTAAATGTTAACTTATTTTTTTAAAAAGTCATGTCAGACATGTAGGCAACATGTTCAGTAATATCTTGGATAGGGATTTATATAAACGCAGTTTCTGGATGCCCAGCTGCAGCATTTATATTCAAATGAACCGAAATCTTATTATTGTGGATGAATTTAGAGAAGATAAGCTTAAACTTTAATCCTCAATAAATCATGCTGTTTGGAACGGACACTGGCAAACTATGAATCTTTCCATCACTTTAGAAAGTAGATTAGCATATGAGTGTGTGTGTAAATTATTAATTTGTTCATTCTTAACAGGGCTGCAGAGAGGTGAAGATGGGGAGGACAGTGAAAACAGCATGGTTAATGCATTATCTTTTTGTCTAAATGCCATTGATTAAAGGTTGCCATGTTTAATTACTACTAACATTCTCCACAATCCTAAAATTATAGACTGCTAGGTGAGAACCTAAAGAAGGGAACTTAAAGAAGTCATCAAATCTGTCCCTGATAATTGTGGGTATGGCATCATTCTGGAGGTACAAACCCCTCTGTTTTGTTAACAAATCTCAACTCATGACTACATGAACTAGCCTGGAAACTGCCACAGCAAACCCTTTGTTCATACCAAGACAAGGTTTCTATTTTCACTTTTGTCTCATTTGTATACATATTAGCCTGTTCTTTGAATATGATTAACCATCGTCTCCCCAGTTTTGATAAATTTCCAGTGGAAGTTTCCTGGACATCACATGGGAAGTAATATTCTAATTTTCTCAGAAAGACCTATACAATTAGCCCTTTAATTTTCTCAGAAAGACCTACACAGTTTGCCCTTTTGAGGTCTAGATATAATGATCTAGTCCCTAGAATTCCAGGGCCAGAACAGCTGGCTAAACTAACCCCCACCCAGAAATCTGTGTAAGTAAGAACTGTGAAAAAAATAGTGAAAAATGCAGGACTGTAGAGAAAATGAAATGTGAGGTCTTGTAATGGAAATCTGTGACTTCCATTAAGGCTGCTGTCTGAAAATCCATAAAGGGGTGAATTTCCCTTAAGAATGAGTATAGAAGGAAACAAGCAAGACCTTAAGCTGTCTGTTTGAATATGTTCTCTATTAATGAGATAAAGAAGAGGAAATTCAGGAAAGGACTCACAGGTGTTAACTGAGAAGTAGTGAAAAAGTTCAGGAGAGACAGTTTTCTTGGAAGCCAAAGCAGAGTACAAAGCAGGAAGAGTTGTTAACAGTTCAGGGAAGCATGCAGAGGCCAAAAGGGAAAGAACAGAAAAGTTACTGGTTTTGAGTACGAGATTTCTGGTAACCTTGGATTCCTGTCCAAAAGATGGGGCCAATGTAGTCGTTACTGCTTGGCGACAGAAGGGGGCAGCAGAGAGCTGGCAAGGCGGCCTGGTTGACTCAAAGTCAGTTCAGCAGATAAGAATATTAGGTTGAAGCTAGGAGAGCCAGAAAGCCTCCCAGTGAGTGTTATAGAAGTGCCAAATGGGCTGATCAAGTGGTTAAGGCCTGCAGAGGAAGCTACCAGCATAGTTTTCTAGCCCTAAAAAAGCCTTTCTTTAAAACACCATTCAAATACCCACTTTAGCATAGCTGGGGGATGAATGTCTCAGCTCCTAAGAAAGGAAACGGACTAGTACTTTTTCCAGAATTTTTATCCATATTCAGCTATATTAAGGGTGCAACACCATCAGTGATGTTAATAGTGGCAAATAAGCCACTGCCTTTCTGTTGGTTGCTTGTGAATGTCACCAGGCGTCCATATAGCCTGCTCTCATCATTCAGTATTATCTCTTTTTTAAAAAAGTGTTTATTTGTTTATTTTGAGACAGAGTCTCACTCTGTTGCCCAAGCTGGAGGGCAGTGGTGTGATCTCAGCTCACTGCAGCCTCTGCCTATCAGGTTCAAGTGATTCTCCTTTCTCAGCCTCCCAAGTAGTGGGGATTCTAGGCACCTGCCACCATGCCCGGCAAATTTTTGTATCTGTAGTAGAGATGGGGTTTCAGCATGTTGGCCAGGCTAGTCTCAAACTCCTGACCTCCAGTGATCTGTCCACCTCGGCCTTCCAAAGTGCTGAGAATATAGGCGTGAGCCACCATGCTCGGCCCATTCAGTATTATTTCTGAATGTCACACTTGACATCGATTTTGGCATGACTACTACTGAACTTCCATCCGCCTCATTTCAACATAATTTCAGAAGCAAGGTTAAATGATTAAAGTACTCCAAAAGGAATGTTTTAATTGGTTCTGGCCAATGCTTTTGTCACATTTGTTCCTGAAAGTGTGATGAGCAACAGCATCATTTACACCAAGATCAAGTCCATGTTAGTGAGCTAAGGTAGGGGAGAGGAGGGACAAGAAACCCAGCGTTGACTTTGTAGATAGTTAATTTGGGTGAGACAAATATCCTCCCCAAGACTTAGTTCCTTAGAGGGGCTTTGTCTAGCAAACTCCAGTTATTTCTGCTCTAAAATTCTGAGTTGCATATCTAATTTTCTTTTGGACTGTCAAGTATCTATATACTTAGGGAGGGTATCAGTCATCATCTCTATATAATTTTCTCCAAGCCTCCATTTATACTAAATCACTCTTTGTTCTCCCAAACATGCTATGTCAAGACCCTGGGTCTTTGCACTGAATGTTCCATTTTATGGAATGTCCTGTCCTTCCTTCTGTCCATCTGAAAAAAATCCTATTCCTCTTTGAAAAGTCAACTTGTATGTGACCAGCACTGTAAAGCCTTCCAGGACTCTCTCAGCAGACTTTAGTGTCCCGTGACCTGCTGTTTCTTGGAGTCCTGGCTGCTCTCTCCCACTGAACTGACACCACCAGAGACTATGTAGAAATGAATCTGGGTCTATGTATAAGTACTCCAGATAATTTCTATGGTATCCATCTCTTCTTTATCCTCTTGAATCCATTTGCTCTTTCTAGTTTGGCTGAACTTTAGATTCTGTTTCTGCTTGGGTTTTCACTTCTCTGCTCTTCACTCTCCTTTGGACTTGATTTGTTAGAGGATCTCTGTGGATGCTACTTTTGTTATATTTTGTTCCTGAGCTCTCAAGGCCCTTTCTCTCATCCCACTCTGATATCTTTCTCCAATTCCTGAAATACCAAGCTCAGCCACAGTCCTAGTTTCCCACCTGCTTGAGAGGGAAGTTGTGTTAAGAGTTTGGAAATATACCTTAGGGAGGAGGCTATTCTTTCATCTATGTGTCCTGAGTGCCTATAGTCATGTCTGGAACATAAAAGTGTTCAATGAGGGTTTGTTGAATGAATAAATAAATGTATAGGATGTGGAGAACTTACCCACCCTAAGGCTGGACTTAGGGGATGAGAGTGAAATGCCAGCTTCATCTCACGTCTTGAATGCTGGTCATCAAATTTTGCCCTAAAGATATCCAGATGATTCTCAGCCTTTTGTAGGACCTCAAGTAGGATGTGAAAAAACTAGATATATATATTTATTTTTTTACCAGCAAAGTAATGCATAGCACACAAATGATTGCACAGAATTTCAGTGCTTTCACAAATCCCCTGGAAGCCTTTTCACTAACGCCAAGTAAATATCCTGTTATAAACATTGAGGAGGCATTAAAAGTTTTTAAATCTGGGAATGACATGATGAAGATAATGCTTTAAGGAGGTGTTTAAGATAGACTGGAGCTGGGAACTCTGAAGAGCTAGGAATTCTGGGTATAAGGTGATGTGGGGCTTGAATAGAGTGTGAGACAGTGTGAATGAAAGAAGTGGGCAGATATGAGATGAAAGAGGGGCTTGATTATCAATTGTATGAAAACCAATAGATAATTATTCTGCACTCTTGAAATAAGATCCCTGAAGATGCTAAAGTCTGATCTGTTGATAACTGACACAACACCCATCACTTGTTTTTAAGGAGTGATACTGTCACATATAAATTAAAGTTAATATTTCCAAATCTGTCGACTGATTTATCGTGAACAGTAATTTTTCATGGCTACATGTCCACTGACCTGGTCATTATGGGTTTGGGAATTTAGTGGGAAGGAACAGAAGTAGAAGGAAAGTGTATCTTACAACTTAACACAAATTTAAACTGGTAACTTGCCCTTCCTCCCTCTATTCCTCCTTTCTTATTTTCTTCCTATCTCTTTAATATAGAGCAAAACACAGTTTTTTGCAAATTATATTTTACAGTTTTTTCAAATGCTATATATCTTTTTCTTCTATTTAATACTCAATTCAAACAAAATCTCTTCCTGTAAAACCTATGCATAATGCTGTTGGAATTCTATTGAGTTCAGGTTGGTAAGCTCTCTCATACCTCAGTAATTCCCAATCTGAATTTACGTTATTTCTAGTGTGCATGGAGCATGAATAACTCTGTCTAGTACTGCATTAAAAGCATGTAAGATTTAGAAGATATTAGGCTTAGCATAAATTAAGAGTAGGTATTACATGTGGCCTGTAGGGATAAAGCAGAATAAATTTAAGAGTGTGAGAGAAGATTAATACAAGCTCAGTCATTTGGAAATTCCTTTGATTACACTTCTATCAGAAGGTGGCTAAAAATGGTCCATTTTGCTACTTATTACATTTTCTGCAACTTTCAATCATTTCCCCCTTCTGTTTTTTGGTTTCTTCTCTCATTTCACTTTCCTTTGCTCTAGTCTCTGAGCAAAGACACTTTCTAAGATGTATCCCTTCATTTGAGTCCTTAGTCTCAGCCTTTCACTTCTCTTCATGAGAACAGATCTGTCTATTAGCTCCTCTCTTTCTTGTATTGCCTGACTCTTTACTGGCTCCTTCTCAATGGTCTATAAGCACGCTCACACAACTTGTTATTCTCTCATATAATTATCCTCTCTTCTTCCTTTCTCTGTTCAGATAGCTCCAGCATAGCCCATTCTTTGCCTCCTGTGCGTCACTTCTGGATCTATTTTTGTATTAATCACAATAGGATAGATTATGCTATAATAACAAAAAACTGCTGGGCTCTCAATGGCTTAATGAAACAGAGACATATTACCCTTTACATTGTAGTTTGATGCAGGCTGGCCTGACAGCTCTCCTATACAACTTCCCTTCCAGTGGCAACCCAGGGGCCAGGCTGCATCCAGCTTAACACTTCCATGTTGGAGTTGAGCTCTTTGTTTTCAACCAGCCGGCCATGGGAGAGAGTCAACATGCAAAAGTCACACTTGATTTTAATGGCTAGAACAGAAGGGACACCTCACCTCCCTTATATTCTGTTGGTAAGAACATGGAAATCTGACGAATACTACTGGTTTTGGTCTTGGCCACAATTTCCATTTGCTCAATATCATATTTTGGTTCCTATGGATACAATGATAGAGGCAGGAGGTAGAGAAATTCTAGGCAGAAATGGTGGGTTCCTGGCAAAAGCCCCACCCTCAAGCTGAAAAGCCTGAAACCACAGCCCAAAGTGAAACCTTACATCCCTGTTTTCTTGCTTGAATGTTGCCTTTTCCAGAACCACTCATTGCCTGCCTTGCCCTCCATCCCGTGTTTATAAAAACCTCATACCCAGCTGGCAGAGAGGAGAAGCAGCTGGACGTCAGAGACTATGGCTGGACGTTGGGGAGAAGTGGCTTGACTCCAGAGGGACAGCTTGACTGTATAACTTCGGGGAACAATCTGGCTGGAGACAGCTGGCCTTCAGGGGAAGATTACCTTCCTGCTCTGTCCCCTTTTTAGCTCCCCTTCCTGCTGAGAACCACCTCCATTGGCAATAACGTTTCCCACATTTACCATCCTTCAATTTGTTCATGCAACCTCATTCCTCCTGGAGTCCACGCAAGAACTCAGGAACCACTAGTGCAGATACAAAAGGCTGTCACACTGATCCTTTGCCCTCGCTGGCAGAAGGCAGCTGCCTCACACGAGAAGACAGAGGGTCCACTAAGCTATTAACATTTAAGCTGTCTGTGGACAGCAGAGCTAAAAGAGCACTGTAACACTCCCTCTGGGGCTTCAGGGTTCACAGGCACCCTCCCAGATGCTGCTGTGGGGCCTGCAAAGAGTTTCCTCCTGCCAACACCCAAAAGTGCTTGCCCTGGCTCCTGCGCCTGCTCACCTGCATGCTCCTTCCCATGAGGGGTGGAGCACAGTGGGTCCAAGTAAGTGGAATTTTCCCCTCACCAGCACTGAAGTGGCTGGCTAGTTACAGTGCACGCCAGTTCTCACCTCATTTGTTTGCACACTCCCTCCTGTGAGGAGTTGAGAACTGCAGACTGAGGAAACAAGGCACTCCCTTTGCGAGTCCCATTAAGGGGCCAGGGAAATATTCTGCTTCACTACCTCTTTGAAAGAGTGAAATAACATGCAATGTCCTGGGTACCTCCACATCCTTCGGGATACAGCTGACCAGAGGTTTAAAAAGCAAGGATATGAATATAAATAGAATACTGTATAAGATCTGAAATATTAAACTGGCCTAGACTGAATTGGATTTTTAATATTCGAAGTCACCAGAAAGCTATGAGATCCACCGGACACGTTGTAAGGGGTCAGGAAAGGGAGATTTGACAAAGTAAGTTTGAAAGCAGTGAATGGGAAGAAAATAAAACCATTTTATGTTTGTACCTTATAGGGTTCAAGAAAATTCAATATGAAACCTGTGTTTAGTTTACAGAATAATGAAAAATATCATTAGATATAAATAAAAGCACACATTCTTCACTGTTAGATTTAAGCTACATGAGGAAACAAAAATTAATAAAGTGATTCTTTTGTCTGTGAAGAAGCTTAAACAGTGCCTTTATTCAGTTTTGATAACACAAAAGGGAACTTAATCACATTTTAAATTACATTCAAAGATAGAGCTTCTAAAAATAATTGAAGTTTGGTGAAAGTCTTTCTGCTAAGAGTGCTGTGAAACTCTCATAATTAGATTAATGTGGTTAATCCCCCTGGAGTATTACAGTGAGTATGAATCAGCCCTAATAATAAAGTACATTACATCTAAACAAACTAAATGCCTTTTAATGTACTCTCAATGACCTCCTGAGTGAAGTTTTCAAATTTTTATAAATTCTCATCCATGCTTTTAACTTCTAGGGGCTTGAGCGTGAATTATGATTCAAAGACAGAGTTTTATTAATAATGTATGGCTGTGTATAATTAAAAAGAACTTTTCCTTTACAGAAAAAAACACTTTAGGTATGAAGGCAGTGGCTCAGATAATATTCAGAGGGCTGAAATGTGCCTGATATTTCATATCAACTCTCTTCTTTCTAAAGTCATCTCACCACTCTTAGGAAATGACTTGGTTTTTAAAGATTGCTGGAGAAAAGAATTACAACATCCTAATTTAACCATCCTTCCTGCTACAACTAAAATTGTACATTATTAATTATGTTGAACATTCTTCATTATGTATTTCTTAAAGTTAAGCTTATTACATTCTCATTATATATTATTTCTGTAAATTCCTTTTTTTTTTTTTTTTTTTTTTTGGTGAGATAGAGTCTCACTCTGTCACCCAGGCTGGACTGCAGTGGTGTGATCTTGGCTCACTGCAACCTCTGACTTCGAGGTTCAAGAGATTCTCATGCCTCAGTATCCCCAGTAGCCAGGATTACAGGTGTATACCACCATGCCTGGCTAATTTTTCTGTATTTGTAGTAGATATGGATTTTACCATGTTGACCAGGCTGGTCTCAAACTTCTGGCCTCAAGTGATCCATCTGACTCTGCCTCCTAAAATGCTGGGATTACAGGTGTGAGCCACCACGTCCTGCCATTTGTATAAAGTCTTTATACACAAATCATTTTAAGTCCCTTTTTCCCTCTGGAAGACACAGACATTATTTGTTATGAAATAGCTAATTTGGGGGATCTAAAATAATGTCTGGCTTGGAAACATATTTATATGATTTTAAATGTAAGAGAACCCTACAAGGATATATATGGCACCAACTAATCTTACAGAGCTTAAAGAACTCAGAAAGTTCACTTGGTTAGTGGCAAAGCTAGGAATCAACTGATTTTCCAGGCAGTGCTTTGTGCCTTATACTGTAATTTCTCCATTGTGTGTATACCTTTTTATGCACAGAGTTGATGGAAAGGCTAATGTAGAGTCTAAAAAAGTGAGATTAATAGCAATAAAGTACTATAGACAAATAGCGTAGAGGATATAGGCAAAGTAAAATCCAAACTATTGTTTATAATTATGCACTAATTTGTTTATTTAATATTTGTCTTACTAACTTGTAAGCTCCAAGAAAGCATTAATTACACTCTTAAGTTATATCTTGGTAACAGGCACACAGCTGTCCTTTTAAAAGGAGACATTCTATTTAGTAACTTATAACTTAGCTTTATATTCTCTAAGAAGTGTCAACGTATTGGCAATGTTATAGATTATTTCCAAGGTCTGAATTTTGTGAATTTTAGAAACTCTTCTTTTCATAAAGTCATCCTTTAAAGTAATTACTGAACTTCATACATATCTCAATGTCATCAAAAGAGCAGCATTTTTACACTCTCCTGAATTTCTGATACTGTGCTAAAGAATCTTTTAACTGTAATACTTGTTAATTGCTCACTTTAAAGTAGACAAGTAAATCAATGAGACATCTTACAAACTGGGAGTGAGTTTGATAAAACTGTCTATTGATGTCTTTCATTGATGTCTCATTCAACCTGCAGTTGGTCTCACTCTGACGTTTATGAGATAATTGAAGGAAGGCATCACTCCAAATGAATTATGAAACTTTTGTGTTTTTTTCACTTGCTTTTCCTTATTTTAAATTATAAAAGAATTCATTAATATCGTCTCATTATAAAAAGTTAAATCAAACAACAGCTACAGAGCAAAAACTAATTTTTTCCTTAATAATTTTATTAGTAATTATACTTGGCCATAGCAAAGTACCACAGACTGGATGGCTTAAATCATAGAAGCACTTTTTTTTTTTCACAATTCTGGAGGCTAAAAGTCTGAGATTAGGGTGCCAGCATAGTCAGGTTCTGGGGAGGGCTCTCTTTTTCCCTTGTAGATGGCCGGCTGCCTTCTCACTGGGTTCTCACGTGGTGAAGTGAGACAGCAAGTTCTCTCTTCTTATAAGGACACTAATTCCATCATGAGGGCCTCACGCTCATGACCCCATCTAAACTTAATCACTTTCCAAAGGCCATATCTCCAACTAACATCACATGAATGACTTCAGCATACGAATTTTTGGGGGACACAATTCTGTCCATAGCAATAACATTGACAAATATTTGTGTAATATACGCTAGTTTATAGAATACACATTATGTAAAGATCTATCTTAAGCAATTTTGCATGCACACATACGTTTTATAGATGAGGAAACTGAGGGATGTAGAGAAAACACACAGCTGGGAAGTGGCAGAGCCAAAACTTAACTTGACAACAAAGGTTATGCCCTTGAACACTACTCCAGAAAGCGTCCCTGTAGCCCTCCACAGAGGTAACACTGCAAAGTGTTGTGCATTCTTCTAGGCTCATTTATAGACCTTTATTTTTGCTCTTTTTTTGGTCACTAAATTCACTGGGAGACTAATATTATAGCTAGTGGCATAAAAAACAGGGTTTGCTGAGCCTTCTGAACTGCTCTCCTTCTTATAAGCAACTCTGCCTAATTGCCTCATTAATGCTACCAAGCCTTCAGATTTCAACCAAACAGTACTTCATCATGAAAGCCACCATGAATTTCCAACTCCTTTATTCTAAAAAGGAAGAAAACGAGATCTATAGAGGTTAATTAATTTCTTCCAAAGAGGCTTCCTTGCTCTTTCATGTCAGAGTTAGGACTAGAATTCAGGCCTCTTGATTTAGCCAAGAGCTATTTTTCAGCACACCATTTTGATCTTCTGGAACTCAAACTCACCACTTGTGACTCAAGGGAGAAATTCATTAAGAGTACTGCTGTCTTGTGATCTGGCCAATCTTGGAGAAGTGCATTTTAGATCTTGAATCTGTGAACTGATTATTCTTAAAAAGAGCAGCAAATAATAGAAGGAATGCCAGCTTTCAGCAGGCGTGAGCCACTGCACCTGGCCTTATGTCCCTATTTTAATGTCAAGATTCAATGTGTTAAACTATATGTTATATAAATCTTAGCAATTGTTATTATATACCAGTTACACAACTTACCAGCCAAATGCTCGAGTTACCTAACCTCATAGAATCAACTTCACCTACCAATAACACTACTGTATGGGATTTTTATGAGAATTAAATGTCTCTGCTTTTCTGTGCTTGCGTAAGTGGGCTGAGCCTACCTTGATGATTCAAGATAACCTCCCTATTTTAATATTCGTAAACTTTATTATGTTTTCAAAGTTTCTTTAGCTATGTAAGGAAACATTCACAGGTTCTGAAGATTAGATTGTGAAAATCTTTGGGGGATCATTATTCTGCCTACCACAGAATCCCACATATCTCTCAAGTCATGGCTAAGAACAGGGAAGGAGGTGGGAACTGAAATAAAAATAATCCCTAGGAACCAAAGGAAATTGGGAAGGATTCAGTAGTTTATGGTCCTCAGTTTCAGAGTAATCCCATAGGCTGGAGGCTGAGAGGACTGAGTGACCTCTTAGCAGCCTAACAAGTCCAGAAAGGCCTTTCTGGTTTGAACAATGAACACAAGGAAGGTAAGTTTAGGCAGCAAAGAAGCTCAAGTGAACAAAAAAGGCTCTGTCTTTAGTCATGAACGCATCTGATCAGGAGTTTGACAGTGAGAGTAGAGAGATAGGGCAGCCCCCGCCCTCTAACCTGGCAGCTTGATAGAAGTAGCAGATACCAACAAGTAAATCATATCAAGATAGGCTATGATACCTACATAGAAGACTTTTCAATTCTGGGAGAGTGTGCAGAAATCTATTTAAGGCAATTTCCATCTGCTATAATTTAAATTACTTTGAAGTGTGATATTTAAACTGCTTTTACTAGAAAATTAATCAAAGAACTTCATTCATTTCAGTTTGCTTTTCTGTGGTGTTGGCTCACAAGTACAGAAATGTGATGAGATACCATATTTAGTTTAGCTCTTAAGTCAAGGTTACAAGTCTCTCTTAAGTGTATAGACTGACGTTAGTGTATTCATCATCATTTTCCTGCCCTGATGGCTTGATTTCTAAACGAGACTCATTTCAAATCCCTTCCACAGGGAGAAATAAAAGTAATTTAGAATTTAAAACAAGCCAGCATCTAGTAGCTCACACAACATGTTTAAGCAGGAAGCTAAATCTTAAATTAACAAAACATATTCCAAATATCAAGAAATTGGCCCTAGGCCATAGTACTAACTGAAAGGTTTCTTTGTTTTCTTTCCATTTTGTTTTTGGTGGTGAAATAAAGATTGTGGTCAGGTAATTTTCTGGTTAATTTCTTACCACTGTCTCCCTTATAAAGTTCTCTCTCTGTGTGTGTGTGTGTGTGTGTGTGTGTGTGTGTGTGTGTGAAAGAGAGAGAGAGAAAGAGAGAGAGAGAGAGGGAGGGAGGGAGAGGGAGAGAGAGAGACAGAGAGAGACAGTTGGCCTCCCTCTTGGGCTCCCTCCCTCCCTCCCTCCCTTCCTACCTTTCTTCCTTCCTTCCTCCCTCCCGTCCTTCCTTCCATTTTTTTTTTTGGCTCTGTTGCCCAGGCTGGAATGCAATGGTCCCATCATGACTCACCGCAGCCTTGACCTTCTAGGCTCAAGCAATCCTCTTGCCTCAGCCCCTTGAATAGCTGGGACTACAGGTGTGTACCACCATGCCTGGCTAAATTTAAAAATTTTTTTTAGGATATGGGGTCTCAGGCTGGTCTCAAACTCCTGGGCTCAAGCAATTCTCGAGCCTCAGCCTCCTCAAGTGCTGGGATCACAGGTGTGAGCCACTGCACCTGGCCAATTTTCCTTATTTATGTTTTTCCTAAATAGGTAGTCCTTAATATTTTTATGTGCTGGTACTTACTTCTTGGTAAGAACTCCATCCCAGAACCATTTAGTCTTACATAGGACTGACTTTTCTTTATTATGCCATGATTACCTGGGACAGTGTAGAATGAATCAGGCAAGTGGGGAGTGTGTGTTTTGGGTTACCTAAACCCATACTGTTTAATTTTCTTTTCATTTCCAAAGACTGGCATACCTACATTTCCTATCATATGCTGCAAATTTCTTCCTGGAATTCACATTATTGCAATAAATTTTATCAGGAAAATATTAGTATAGAATCTTTAGAGCAGTACTTGCTTTCAGTAAGCTTTCTGTGGCAATAGAAGTGCACTGTAATCTGCCACAAACAGTTTGAGCCTAAACTCCATATTGAAGGCAAAGGCTTCAGAGATTTAAGACCCTTGAGCACTGGTTAGCGTGCTGTTGCGAAGTCATGCGTCTCACCTGGGGTCACTTGTCATTTGCTTCTCACCCTGTGGCAGGGCCTCTTTTACCAGTGTTCCCTAGTCAGCTCGAGCCTACAGGCCCACCTTGTCTGGTGGCAGAAGCCACAGATGACTTGAAAGCACAAGAAGGCAATGATACATTTTTTAAAGTTTTTATGGAATGAGGTGAGAGGTGACCTCTCCTTATATAGGTAACCCACCACTGAAACTTAAGTTGGTTCTATTAATCATGAGTGTTCTCTGGGAGTAGACTTTTATTTGGGGGAAAATTAAAAATTGATAAAAGTCTTGGATTTTTTGTCAGAATTGATGCCTAGTGAATTAAAGACACACTTGTAGATGTGGAAATCATGAGAGTCCTAGGATGGGCTTTGGACTTGCACAATTTTAGTTAGAACTCAAGGAATGGGGAGACTCCAGTTACCAACTGGGTTATACATGTTAGCATAATAAAGTGTTTAATGTCACTATCAAAACCTTTACCATCAGACACTGGCATTAGCTGAAAGTTCAGATCAACAGAAGCATTATTCCTTGCAGAAGGACACAGCATAAATGTAATCTGTGACCTTCTGACAGATAGCTCCAGACACTATAATCCGATGTGTGAAGATTTGGGAAAATCAGATAGGGACCATCTTCCTGCTGTTTCTAAATCTAATTCCAATCCTCATACCATTTCTTTCCTTCCTTCTTCTTTGAATGCCTTACTCTTACCCCAGAGTCTGTGCTTGAAAATGACACAAAGCCAAATTATATTTTCTGCCTGAGGTGAACTATTAATTAGAACTAACTGCTCATTAAAGGGAGCCTGCTGATGGGGCAGCCACAGTGGAGGAACTACACTTCGCCATGTCTTTGATATCACATCGGCAATTTAGGACAAAACATTCCAGAAAATTTGCACTTCAAACCCTGACGCTTTGTTTTCATGACCTGCGAGCAGATATCTGGGAGCAAGGACCTGCTACTTGCTTGCTTTTAGGTAACTGCACCAGTGAAAGCAGCTTTAAATATAAAGAAGGTTCTGAGTTTTTCATTTCTCACTGAAATAAAAACATTTTGCTTCTTCCTCTGACCTACTTAGACTTTACCAAGCGGACGTTGCTGGAAAAACAAGAACTTTCCTTGTCTGCTGTTAAGATGCCAGAAAAACGAGAAGATTACACTAGGTCCATTTATAAAATAAAATAGTTTTAAGCCACAACCAACAGCAGTCCAATTCAGACTTTCCAGACTTCATAAATTTCTGTAAATTTGCAGAAACATTTTTATAACATGTTAAAAAATTCTCCAAACTCTTATATTCTACATGTTTTATCATTTGGAACCGTATTTAAGATATAAATAGAAAAGGAGTTAATATGTATGTAGGAGTTACTCATTTATTTGAATTTCACAGTAAGAAATCATTTGAAATGTGTAAAATTGTGGCTATAAATATGTTGTTTTTAGAGTTGGGTATATCACTGATGGGCTCAGCATATCTTGAAATAATGGGAAACAGGATTTCCTATAGTGATATGTTTGTTCTAATTTTCCTGTGCCACCAGGTACTGAAAATAAGGAGAGCGTAAAACCGTAATAAGAAGGACAAGGTAAATACATATTCATATAGAATTTTTTTTCTGCTAAGGCTACAGCTGAGAAAAAGAAAAGTTGGCAGACTGTGTTAAGATGAATCCCACATGTTCTATAAATCTTGGTGGAATCACTCTAGGTTTCAAGTTTAAAATTTTGCTGTTGAACAAATTTGATTCGACTCAATATTATTGGCTCACTTTATAAATTGTTGTTATAACTTCACTATGTTTTCCCCAGTATTTCCTGCACTTTGCAAAAATTTATTTGTTACAACATTGTTTTGACAATAATTTTATAATAGCATTTAACATGTATTGAGTGCTTCCATGTGATGGGCATGTCCTAAGCCATTTAACACATTAGTTCATTTAATTCTCATAAAAGTCCCATACAGTAGTGTTATTGGTAGGTGAAGTTGATTCTATGAGGTTAGGTAACTTGAGCATTTGGCTGGTAAGTTGTGTAACTGGTATATAATAACAATTGCTAAGATTTATATAACATATAGTTTAACACATTGAATCTTGACATCAACCCAACAACAGGAGAAGAATAAGAATAAATAGTGAAATGTGAAACCAGAGTTTGAACCTCAGCAGTTTGACCCCAACTCTGTGAGTTTTCAGCTGGTAGCTGCTAGCCACATGTGCCTATTTAAATTTAAATTAATTAACATTTTAAATAAATTTAGCTCTTTGCCACTAGCTGCATTCAAGTGCTCAATACCCATAAGTAGCTAGTAGGTATCATACTGAACAACATGGATTACAGTACACTTCTGTCACCACAGAAAGTTGGTCATACTGGCTCTGCACTTCCCTGGGACAGAGTTCCCAGAGGGAGAGGCTGGTTGCCTTTTTTGCTGTCCCACGGCCCTCACTCCTCTTGCCCTCAGGTGCTAGAGGGTGCACAGTGATTAGGAACTGGAGTGGATCCCCAGCACAGCACAGCTGCTCCACAGAAAAGTGTCTGGATTGTTCTTCACTGGGTCCCTGTTCCTGCTTCTCCTCACTGGGTACTGCCCCCTGATCTGGGACTCCCCCACAGCTACTGTGCCCTACCTGGGCACTTCAGTCAGAGATGGCTCTGCATTTCTCTAAGGAGGAAATCCCAGAGTCAACCCACAACGCCTCCACCATTGTACCTGTAGTGGTACCACCCTAATACCCTTGGGCTAAGGAAGGAACAAAGGGCGTAGTCCCTATGCTGGCAGCTCCTGCACACTGTAGCCCTCATACAGAGTCCAGTCTCTCTTCTCTGTGAACCCCCACCCTCAACTCTTCACCAGGTAGGGCTCCTGGATCAGGTCTGCAGATCAGCCGTCCCAAACACAGCTGAGCATGCCCACTGGGAGTGGCTCTGAGTTCCCTGAGGAGGATCCCCCAGAGGCAACCAACAGCCCCTCTGCCACAGCAAAAGTTTGGCCTCTGCTGCTCTATCTGGGGAAGAAAGACAGATCCTGAGGGCTTTACCTGCACTTTCAGCGGCCACAGTCACCATCAGAAAAGCCCAGTCTCTCCTCTCTGTGAGCCCTCCACCTCCTGCTGTTCACCAAGTGGAGCCCCAAACTCAGGCCAGCATGCAGCCAACCCACCCCCTAGCTGTACAATGCCGTCGGCAGTGGCTCTGTTTCTCTGAGGTAGAGCTCCCAAAACCAAAAGGCCCTTTGCCACTGCTACTGCTGTGGTACTTCCCTCGTTACCTTCAGACTAAGGAAGGAGCAGAGACCCTGAGTGCTTGAACCACACCTCCAGCAAACTGAAGTTTCCCTAAGGAGAAGAGGCCAGTCTGTCTCCCTCCAGGACCCACCTGCTCTCCCTACTCATCACCAGGCAGGGCCTCCCCTTGCCCTTGGGTCCAAAGTGCAGTGGCCCCACCCTGGGCTGATTGCACTGATTGATAGTGCTCTGCATCTTTCTGAGGTGGAGCCCCAAAAGACAAATGAAAGACCCTCTGCCACAGCCACCACTAAGGTCCCTTCATCTGCTGCCTCCAAGTTTGAGAGGGAACAGAAAGTTTGAACTCACCCTACAACCCGCTCTTGAATGACTTTTGGGTAAACAGTGAAATTAGGGCAGACATCAATAAATGTTTTAAATAAATGAGAATAGAGATGCAACATGCCAGAATCTCTGAAACACAGCTAAGGCAGTATTAAGAGGCAAGTTTATAGCACTGAACACCCACATCAAAAAGTTAGAAAGATCTCAAATTAACAACTTAATATCACAACTAGAGGAACTAGGGAAATAAGAGCAAACCAACTCCAAAGTTAGCAGAAGACAAGAAATAACCAAAATCAGAGCTGAACTGAAGGAAATGTGAAAAATCATAAAACATCAGTGAACCCAGGAGTTACTTTTTTGAAAAAAAAAAATAAAATAAAATAAAACAAATAGACTACTATCTAGACTAACAATGAAAAAAAAAGAGAGAGGATCCAAATAAAAACAAATAGAAATTACAAAGGGGAAGTTACCACTTCTCCTACAGAAATACAAAAAGCCTCAGAGACCACTATAAACACTTCTATGCACACAAAATAGAAAATCTAGAAGAATGGACAAATTCCTAGACCTAGACAACCTCTGATGACTGAACCACAAAATAATTGAATCCCTGAACAGACCAGTAATGAGTTCCAAAATTGAAGCAGTCATAAGAAGCCAACCAAAAACAGTCCAAGACCAGATGGATTCATAGGTAAATACTACCAGATGCATAAAGAAGAGCTGGTACCATTCTTACTGAAACTATTCCAAAAAATTGAGGATGAGGGACTCCTCCCCAACTCATTCTATGAGGTCAGCATCATGCTGATACCAAAACCTGGCAGCGACACAACAAAAAAAGAAAACTTCATGCCAATATTCTTGATAAACATAGATGCAAAAATCCTCAATAAAATACTGCCAAACTGAATCCAGTAGCACATCCAAAACCTAATCCACCATTATCAAGTAGGCTTTATCCCTGGGATGCAAAGATGATTAACATATGCAAATCAATAAACGTGACTAATCACATAAACAGAACAAAAACCAAAAAGCCATGATTATCTTAATAGATGCAGAAAAGGCTTTTGATAAAATCGAACATCTCTTTATGCTAAAAACTCTCAATAAACTAGGTGTTGAAGGAACATACTTCAAAATACTAAGAGCCATCTATGGCAAACCCCCAGCCAACATAATACCGAATGGGCAAAAGCTGGAAGCATTCCTTTTGAAAACTAGAACAAGGCAAGAATGTTCTCTCTCACCACTCTTACTCAACATAGCACTGGAAGTTCTGGCCACAGCAATTAGGCAGGAGAAAGAAATAAAAAGTATCCAAATAGAAAGGGAGGAAGTCAAGCTATCTCTGTTTACAGACAATGTGATTTTATACCTAGAAAAGCCCATAATCTTTGCCCAAAAGCTCCTTGATATTAGAAGCAACTTCAGCAAAGTTTCAGGATATAAAATCAATGTATAAAAGCCAGTAGCATTTCCATACACCAACAACATCCAAGCCAAGAGCCAAATCAGGAATGCAATCCCATTTACAATTGCCACAAAAAGAATAAAACATCTAGTAATACAGCTAACCAGGGAGGTGAAAGATCTTCATGAAGAGAATTACAAACACTGCTCAAAGAATAAGAAATGGCATAAACAAATGAAAAAACATTCCATGCTCATGAATAGTGATATGGTTTGTCTGTGTCCTCATCTAAAATCTCATCTTGAATTTTAATCCTAATTGTAACCCCTATGAGTTGGGGGAGGGACCCTCATGGGAGATGATTAGATCATGGGGGTAGTTCCCCTATGCTGTTCTCATGATAGTGAGTTCTCATGAGATCTGGTAGGTTTATGAGGGCCTTTTCCCACTTTGCTCTGCACTTCTCTCTCCTGCTGTCATGTGAAGAAGGAAGTGTTTGCTTCTCCTTCTGCCATGATTGTAAGTTTCCTGAGGCCTTTTCAGCCATGCAGAATATCTTTCCTGAGTTAATGAAATCTCTTTCCTTTATAGATTACCCAGTCATAGGGAGTTCTTTATAGCAGCGTGAAAATGGACTAATACAGTAAATTGGTAGCTCAGAGAGTGACGTGCTGCTGTAAAGATATCCTAAAATGTGGAAGCAATTTTGGAACTGGGTAACAGGCGGAGGTTGGAACAGTTTGGAGAGCTCAAAAGAAGACAGAAGGATGTGGGAAAGTTTGGAACTTCCTAAAGCCTTGTTGAATGGTTTTGGCCAAAATGCTGATAGTGATATGGACAATGATGTTCAGGCTGAGATGGTCTCAGCTGGAAATGAGGAACTTCTTGGGAATTAGAGTAAAGGTCACTCTTGGTATGCTTTAGCAAAGAGACTTGTGGCATTTTGCCCCTGCCCTAGGGATCTGTGGAACTTTGAACTTGAGGGAAATGATTTAGGGTATCTGGTGGAAGAAACTCCTAAGCAACAAAGCATTCAAGAGATGACAGAGCATGAAAGTTTGGAAAATTTGTAGCCTGAGTCTGCAGTAGAAAAGAAAAACCCACTTTGGGGGGAGAAATTCAATCTGACTGTAGAAATTTGCATAAGTAATGAGGAGCCAAATATTAATCACCAAAGACAATGGGGTAAATGTCTTCAAGGCATATCACAGACCTTCACAGCAGACGGAGGCCTAGGAGGGAAAATTGGTTTCATGGGCCAGGGCCAGGGTTCCCTGGCTGTGTGCAGCCTCAGGACTTGGTGCCCTGAGTTCCAGCTGCTCCAGCCATGGCTAAAAGGGCCAAGGTATAGCTCAGGCCATTGCTTCAGAGGGTGCAAGCCCCAGGCCTTGGTGGCTTACAAGTGGTGTTGAACCTGTGGGCACACAGAAGTCAAGAATTGAGGTTTCAGAACCTTCACCTAGATTTCAGAGGATGTATGGAAACACCTGGATATCCAGGCAGAAGACTGATTCAGGAGCAGAGTTCTCATGGAGAACCTCTGCTAGGGGAGTTTGGAAAGGAAATGTGGGGTCTGAGACCCTATGTAGAGTCTCTACTGGGGCACTGCCTAGTGGAGCTGTGAGAAGAGGGCCACTGTCTTTCAGACCCCAGGATGGTAGATCCAACAACAACTTGCACTATGTGCCTGGAAAAGCTACAGTTAACACCAGCCCATGAAAGCAGCCGGGAGGTGGGCTGTACCCTGAAAAACCACAGGGGCGGAGCTGCCCAAGGCCATAGGAGCCCCCCTCTTGCATCAGTGACCTGGATGTGAAACATGGAGTCAAAGGAGATTATTTTGGAACTTTAAGGTTTAATGACTGCCGTATTGGATTTTGGACTTGCATGGGCCTGTAGCCCCTTTGTTTTGTCCAATATCTCTCGTTTGGAATGAGTATATTTACCCAATGCCTGTACCCCCACTGAACCTAGGAAACAACTAACTTGCTTTTGATTTTACAGGCTCATAGGCAAAAGCGACTCGACTCGTCTCAGATGAGACTTTGGACTTGAACTTTTTGGGTTAATGCTGGAATGAGTTAAGACTTTGGGGAACTATTGGAAAGGCATGATTGTGTTTTAAAATGTGAGGACATGAGATTTGGGAGGGGCTATGGGAAAATGATATGGTTTGTCTTTGTCCCCATTCAAAATCTCATCTTGAATTGTAATCCAAATTGTAATCACCACATGTTGGGGGAGGGACCTTGTGGGAGGTAATTATATCATGGGTGGCGGTTCCCTCATGTTGTTCTCATGATAGTGAGTGCTCATGACATCTTACAGTTTTATAAGGAGGCTTTCCCCTCTTCACACTGCACTTATCTCTCCTGTCGCCATGTGACGAACATGTGTGTTTTCCCTTCTGCCATGATTGTTAAGTTTTCTGAGGCCTCCCCAGCCATGTTGAACTGTGAGTCAAATCTCTTTCCTTTATAAATTACCCAGTCTCAGGTAGTTCTTGATAGCAGTGTGAGAATGAACGAATACGGATAGAAAGACTCAATATTGTTAAAATGGCCATACTGCCCAAAGCAATTTACAGATTAAATGCTTTTCCCATCAAACTACCAATGACATTCTTCACTGAAAAAACTTTTAAAATTCATATTGAAACAAAAAGGAGCCAAAATAGCCAAGGCAATTCTAAGCAAAAAGAACAAGTCTGGAGGCATCCACTTACCCAACTTCAAACTATCTTCAAGGCTACAATAAGTAACACAGCATGGTACTGGTACAAAAACAGTTACATAGACCAGTGGAGCAGAATAGAGAAGCCAGAAATAATTCTGCATACTTACAACCGTCTGATCTTTGACCAAGCTGACAAAAACAAGCAATGGGGAAAGGACTCCCTGTCAATAAATGATACTGGGATAACTGACTAGCCATACGCTGAAGACTGAAACTGGACCCCTTCCTCAAACTATATACAAAAACCAACTTAAGATGGATTAAAAAGTTAAATGTAAAACCTAAAACTATGAAAACCCTGAAAGATAACCTAAGACATACCATTCTGGACATAGGACCTGGCAAAGATTTAATGATGAAGACACCAAAAGCAATTGCAGCAAAAACAAAAATTAACAATTGGGACCTAATTAAACTAAAGAGATTCTGTATAGCAAAAGAAACTATCAACAGAGTAAACAGACAACCTACAGAATTATAGAAAATATTTGCAAAGTATGTGTCCAACAAAAATCTAATATCCAGAATCTATTTGGAACTTATACAAATTTACAAGCAAAAAGCAAACAATCCCATTAGAAAGTAGGCTAAGGGCATTAATAGAAACTTTTCAAAAAAAGACATATATGCAACAAACAAGCATATGAAAAAAATCTCAACATCACTAATCATTAGAGAAATGCAAATCAAAACCACAGTGAGGTACAATCTCATACTAATCAGAGTGGCTATGATTAAAAAATAAAAAAAAATAGATGCTGATGAGGTTGCAGAGAAAAGGAAACTCCTATACACTGTTTATGGGAGCGTACATTAGTTCAGCCACTGTAGAAAGCAGTGTGGTGATTTCTCAAAGAACTTGAAGCAGAATTACCATTTGACTCAGCCATCCCATTATTGGGTGAGTACCCAAGGGGGTGTAAATCCTTCTAACGTAAGTACACTACATGCATATGTTCATCGTAGCACTATTCACAATAGCAAAGACATGGAATCAACCTAAATGCCCATCAACAGTAGACTGGATTTAAAACATGTGATACATATACACAATGGAACACTACACAGCCATGAAAAAGAAGGAGATCATGTCCTTTGCAGCAACATGGATGGAGCTGGAGGCCATTATCTTTAGCAAACTAATGCAGAAACAGAAAATCAAATACCACACGTTCTCATTTGTAAGTGGTAGCTAAACAATGAAAACATATGAACACAAAGAAGGGAACAACATACACCAGGGCCTACTAAAGAGTGAAGGGTGGGGGGAGGGAGAGGATTAGAAAAAATACCTATTGCATACTATACTTACTACCTGGGTGACAAAACAATCTGTACACCAAACCCCTGTGACATGCAGTTTGCCTATATAATAAACCTGAACATGTACCCTTGAACCTAAAATAAAAGTTAAAAAAAATTTGAAAAAGAAACATAACCTTGTCTTTTCTAAATGGCATATGTTGCTCTATAATAATGCTGTTTCCAGAATAAAATAATCAATGAAGAATTTTCTTAGCTTGAGCATCTCTTTATTTCCATGTGCAGGTGGTCCTTGGCTTACAGTGGTTTGGCTTAGAATTGTTTTGACTTTATGATGGTACAAAAATGATATGCAGAAACTGTACTTTAAATATCATATAACCATTCTGTTTTTTCACTTTCAGTACAGTGTTCAATAAATTACATGAGATAGTCAACACTTTATCAGAAAATAGTCATTGTTTCAGATAATTTTGCCCCACTTTAGGCTAATGTAAGTGTTTAGAGCACATTTAAGCTAGGTCAGGCTAAGCTATGATGTTCTGTAGCTTAAATGTATTAAATGCATTTTCAATTTAACATATTTTCAACTTATGATGGGTTTATTGGGGTGGAACTGTATCACGAGTCAGGGAGCATCTGTGTATCTAAGTTGGATTCTTTGCTGTTTATTTCTTGACTTTAAAATAATTACATAAAAAGTGAAAATGCAGCTTATTACCTAAATGCTGACATTCTGGGTATCTGTTAGATTACTTCTAATTTATGAAGGTTTTCTGAATAATTTTAGAATTGATTGGATACATTTCAGACGGAGACCTGTTTCTATAGCAACATATTGGGTTTACAGACTGAATGACTATTCCAAACCGCATTAACTGAAATTGCACATAAACGGAATGAGTCCCCTCCTCCTTCCCCAGAAAACACATTAAAAAAACAAAGAGAAAAGCTAGAGAGCGCTGAACCCAGTTGCCTGTAATGATTTTCATCACCTATAGATTGTCCTTCCTGGCCCTAGAAACAATCAGTTTCATAGTCAGTATGTGCTCTCTGAGGGAGAGGCCGCCTTATCAGGTCAGTAACAGAGTCCCTGTGCTCCTTAGATAAGGCGGTTGTTACTGGCACATTATCTACGGGAGAAAGCTGCCAGAGGGTATGAGCTGACACAAGAGCCGAGGTGAATCTAAGATCTGGGGCTATGAACAAATAGTTCAGCTACCAGAGCAAAAATAAGAATGAGGACTGGGCTCAATATGGAGAAACTGCTAGGGAGGAAAATAAAATGGGGATATTTGGGATTGGAGTGGAAACCATGGAGTTTTGAGAAGGTTACTGCTGTGCTAAGCTTCAGCTGGAAATCTTTAAAGACAGAATTATGAACCACATATCGAAGTGGAGTTTCACCGGCTGGTTAGTGTTGGGAGACAACTGTCCATGGGTCTTTTAAGTTTCTGCACATCTTATGCTCAGAGATACTGACTGATTTTTTTTCCTAGATTATTTTTTCAAGGATGTCTGTATAGTGAACAGCCTTAGAAGTTTGTAATAGTGTCTTTATCTAGAGCAAAGTATAATTTGTTTACTCTTCACTGTAATAAAAATGTCTCCTTCCAAAGCAAGGCCCAATAGGCTTACTGCCCATTATAAAAGATTTGGGCTTGAGGTGGCTAGCAATGGCCGAATAGGAACAATTCTGGTCTGCAGCTACTAGCGAGAGCAATGCAGAAGGTGAATGATTTCTGCATTTTCAACTGAGGTATCTGGCACATCTCACTGGGACTTGTTAGACAGTGGGTGCAGCCCACAGAGGGCAAGCTGAAGCAGGGTTGGGTGTTGCCTCACTCAGGAAGCACAAGGGGTTGGGGAACTCCCTCCCCAGCCAAGAGTAGCTGTGAGGGACTGTGCCATGAGGGATGGTGCATTCCAGCCCAGATACTATGCTTTTCCCATGGTCTTTGCAACCTGTAGACCAGGAGATTCCCTTGGGTGCCCATACCACCAGAGCCCTGGGTTTCAAGCACAAAACTGGGCGGCCATTTGGACAGAGACCAAGTTAGCTGCAGCAGGTTTTTTCACATACCCCAGTGGTGCCCGGAACACCAGCAAGACGGAACCATTCACTCCCCTGGAAAGGGGGCTGACGCCAGAGAGCCACGTGATCTAGCTCAGGGGATGCCATCCCCACAGAGACCAACAAACTAACATCCACTGGCTTGAAATTCTCACTGCCAGCACAGTAGTCTGAAGTTGACCTGGGATGCTTGAGCTTGGTGGGGAGAGGTGAGACTGCCATTACTGAGGCTTGAGTAGGCAGTTTTCCCCTCACAGTGTAAACAAAGTGGCTGGGAAGTTCAAACTGGGTGGAGCCTACTGCAGCTCAGCAAAGCCTCTGTAGCCAGACTGCTTCTCTAGATTCCTCCTCTCTGGGCAGGGTATCTCTGGAAGAAAGGCTGCAGTCCCCATCAGAGGCTTATAGATCAAACCCCCAACCCCTGAGACAGAGCACCTGGGGGAAGCAGTGACTGTGGGTATAGCTTCAGTAGACTTAAATGTTCCTGCCTGCCAGCTCTGAAGAGAGCAGCAGATCTCCCAACACAGCACTCAAGCTCTGCTAAGGGAGAGATTGCCTCCCCAGGTGAGTACCTGAACCCTGTGCCTCTTAACTGGGAGATACTTCCCAGCAGGGGTCGACAGACACCTCACACAGAAGAGCTCCGGCTAGCATCTGGTAGGTGCCCTTCTGAAACGAAGCTTCCAGAGAAAGTAACATGCAGCAATCTTAGCTTTCTGCAGTATCCACTGGTGATACTCAGGCAAACAGGGTCTGGAGTAGACCTCCAGCAAACTCCAGCAGACGTGCAGCAGAGGGGCCTGACTGTTAGAAGGAAAACTAACAAACAAAGGAATAGGATCAACATCAACAAAAAGGACATTCACACAAAAACCCCATCTGAAGGTCACCAGCATCAAAGACCAAAGGTAGATAAATCCATGAAGGTGAGGAAAAAATAGCACAAAAAGGCTGAAAATTCGAAATATCAGAATGCCTCTTTGCCTCCAAATTATCACAACTCCTTCCCAGCAAGGGAACAAAACTGGACTCGGAATGAGTTTGATGAATTGACAGAAGTAGGCTTCAGAAGATGGGTAATAACAAACTTCCCTGAGCTAAAGGAGCATGTTCTAACCCAATGCAAGGAAGCTAAGAACCTTGAAAAAAGATTATAGGAACTGCTAACTAGATTAACCAGTTTAGAGAGGAAATGACACAATGGAGCTGAAAAATACAGCACGAGAACTTCATGAAGCATACATAAGTATCAATAGCTGAATCGATCAAGCAGAATAAAGGATATCAAAGACTGAAGGTCAAGTTAATGAAATAAAGCATGAAGACAAGATTAGAGAAAAAAGAATGCAAAAGAATGAACAAAGCTTCCAAGAAATGTGGGACTATGTGGAAAGACCAAACCTATGCCTGATTGGTGTACCTGAAAGTGATGGGCATAATGGAACCAAGCTGGAAAACACTCTACAGGATACGAACCAGGAGAACCTCCTCAACCTAGCAAGACAGACCAACTTTCAAATTCAGGAAATACAGAAAATACCACAAAGATATTCCTTGAGAAGAGCAACCCTAAGACACATAATTGTCAGATTCACCAAGGTTGAAATGAAGGAAAATATGTTAAGGACAGCCAGGGAGAAAGGTAGAGTTACCCACAAAGAGAAGCCCATCAGACTAACAGTGGATCTCTCTGCAGAAATCCTACCAGCCAGAAGAGAGTAGGAGCCAATATTCAACATTCTTAAAGAAAAGAATTTCAACCCAGAATTTCATGTTCAGCCAAACTAAGCTTCATAAGTGAAGGATAAATAAAATCCTTTACAGACAAGCAAATGCTGAGAGATTTTGTTACCACCAGGCCTGTCTTACAAAAGCTCCTGAAGGAAGCACTAAATATGGAAAGAAAAAACCAGTACCAGCCACTGCAAAAACATATCAAATTGAAAAGACCATTGACACTATGAAGAAACCACATCAACTAACAGGAAAAATAACCAGCTAGCATCATAATGAAAGGATCAAATTCACACATAACAATATTAACCTTAAGTGTTAATGGGCTAAAGCCCCAATTAAAAGACACAGACTGGCAAATTGGATAAAGAGGCAAGACTCATTGCTGTGCTGTATTCAGGAGACCCATCTCATGTACAAAGACACACACAGGCTCAAAATAAAGAGATGGAGGAATATTTACCAAACAAATGGAAAGGAAAAAAAAAAGCAGGGATTGCAATCCTAGTCTCTGATAAAACAGACTTTAAACCAACAAAGATCAAAAGAGACAAAGAAAGGGATTACGTAATGGTAAAGGGATCAATGCAACAAGAAGAGCTAACTATCATAAATATATATACACCCAATACAGGAGCACCCAGATTCATAAAGCAAGTTCTTAATGACCTACAAAGAGACTTAGACTCCCACACAATAATAGTGGGAGTCTTTAACATTCCATTGTCAATATTAGACAGATCAACGAGACAGAAAATTAACAAGGATATTGAAGACTTGAACTCCACTCTGGACCAAATGGACCTAATAGACATCTACAGAACTCTCCACCCTGAATCAACAGAATTTACATTCTTCTCAGTACCACATCACACTTATTCTAAAACTGACCACATAATTGGAAGTAAAACATTCCTCAGCAAATGCAAAACAATGGAAATCATAACAAACAGTCTCTCAGATCACAGTGCAACCAAATTAGAACTCAGGATTAAGAAACTGACTCAAAACTGCACAACTACATGGAAACAGAACAACCTGCTCCTGAATGACAACTGGGTAAATAACAAAATTAAGGCAGAAATAAATAAGTTCTTTGAAACCAATGAGAACAAAGACACAACATACCAGAATCTCTGGGACAGATTTAAAGCAGTGTGTAGAGGGAAATTTATAGCACTAAATGCCCACAGGGGAAAGCGGGAAAGATCTAAAATCGACACCCCAACATCACAATGAAAAGAACTAAAGAAGCAAGAGGAAACAAATTCAAAAGCCAGCAGAAGACAATAAATAACTAAGATCAGAGCAGAGCTGAAGGAGATAGAGGCACAAAAGCCCATCAAAAAAATCAGCAAATCCAGGAGGTAATTTTTGAAAAGATTATCAAAATAGATAGACTACTAGGCAGACTACTAAAGAAGAAAAGAGAAAAGAATTAAATAGACTCAATAAAAAATGATGAAGGGGATATCACCACTGATCCTACAGAAATACAAACTACCGTCAGAGAATACTATACACACCTCTATGTGAATAAACTAGAAAATCTAGGAGAAATGGATAAATTCCAGGACACATATACCCTCCCAAGGCTAAACCAGGGAGAAGTCAAATCCCTGAATAGACCAATAACAAGTTCTGAAATTAAGGCAGTAATTAATAGCCTACCTACAAAACAAAAGCCCAAGACCAGACAGACTCCCAGCCGAATTCTACCAGAGGTACAAAGAGGAGCTGGTACCATTTCTTCTGAAACTATTCAAAACAATAGAAAAAGAGGGACTCCTCCCTAACTCATTTTATGAGGTCAGCATCATCCTGATACCAAAACCTGGCAGAGACACAACAAAAAAAGAAAATTTCAGCTCAATATCCCTGATGAACATTTATGTGAAGACCCTTAATAAAATACTAGCAAACTGAATCCAGGAGCACGTCAAAAAGCTTATCCAACATGATCAAGTCAGCTTCATTCCTGGGACACAAGGCTGGTTCAACATAGGCAAATCAATAAACATAATTCATCACGTAAACAGAACCAATGACAAAAACCACATGATTATCTCAATAGATGCACAAAAGTCCTTGATAAAATTCAACACCCCTTCATTCTAAAAACTCTCAGTAAACTAGGTATTGATGGAATGAATATATTGCAAAATAATAAGAGCTATTTATGACAAATGGACAGCCAATATCATACTGAATGGGCAAAAGCTGGAAGCATTCCCTTTGAAAACCAACACAAGACAAGGATGCCCTCTCTCACCACTCCTATTCAACATAGTGTTGGAAGTTCTGGCCAGGGAAATGAGGCAAGAGAAAGAAATAAAGCGTATTCAATTAGGAAAAGAGGAAGTCAAATTGTCTTTGTTTGCAGACAACATGATTGTATATTTAGAAGACCCCATCATCTTATCCCCAAATCTCCTTAAGCTGATAAGCAACTTCAACAGAGTCTCAGGATACAAAATCAATGTGCAAAAATCACAAGCCTTTCTATACACCAATACTCACCAATAATGGACAAACAGAGAGCCAAATCATGAGTGAATTCCCATTCCCAATTGCTACAAAGAGAATAAGATACCTAGACATACAACTTATAAGGGATGTAAAGGACCTCTTCAAGGAGAACTACAAACCACTGCTCAAGGAAATGAGAGAGAACAGAGACAAATAGAAAAACATTCCATGCTCATGGGTAGGAAGAATGAATATCGTGAAAATGGCCATACTGCCCAAAGTAATTTATAGATTCAATGCTATTCCCATCAAGCAACCATTGAATTTCTTCACAGAACTAAAAAAAAAGTACTTTAAATTTCATATGGAACCAAAAAAGAGCCCACATGGTCAAGACAATCCTAAGCAAAAAGAACAAAGCTGAAGCATTATACTACCTGAATTCAAACTATACTACAAGGCTACAGTAACCAAAACAGCATGGTACTGGTTCCAAAACAGATATAGAGACCAATGGAACAGATCAGAGACCTCAGAAATATCACCATACATCTACAACCATCTCATCTTTGACAAACTTGACAAAAGCAAGCAATGGGGAAGTATTCCCTATTCAATAAATGGTGCTAGAAAAACTGGCTAGCCATATGCAGAAAACTGAAACTGAACCCTTTCCTTACACCTTATATATAAATTAACTAAAGATGGATTAAAGACTTAAATGTAAGATATAAATCCATAAAAACCCTAGAAGAAAACTCAGCCAATATCATTCAGGACATAGGAACGGGCAAAGACTTCATGACCTAAACACAAAAAGCAATGTCAACAAAAGCCAAAATTGGCAAATGGGATCTAATTAAACTAAAGAGATTCTGCACAGCAAAAGAAACTATCATCAGAGTGAATAGACAACCTACAGAATGAAAGAAAATTGTGCAATATATCTACCTGGCAAAGGACTAACATCCAGAATCTACAAGGAGCTTACACAAATTTACAAGAAAAAACAAACATCCCCATCAAAAAGTGGATGAAGGATATGAACAGATACTTCTCAAAAGTAGACATTTATATGACCAATAAACATATGAAAAAAAGCTCATCATCACTGGTCATTAGAGAAATGCAAATCAAAACCACAATGAGATACCATTTCACACCAGTTAGAATGGCAATCATTAAAAAGTCAGGAAACAACAGATGCTGGAGAGGATGTGGAGAAATAGGAACACTTTTACACTGTTGGTGGGAGTGTAAATTAGTTCAACCATTGTGGAAGACAGTGTGGCAATTCCTCAAGGATCTAGAACCAGAAATACCATTTGACCCAGCAATCCCCTTACTGGGTATATACCCAAAGGATTACAAATCATTCTCATATAAAGACATATGCACATGTATGTTTATTGCGGCACTGTTCACAATAGAGAAGACTTGGAACCAACCCAAATGTCCATTAATGATAGATTGGAGAAAGAAAATGTGGCACATATACACCACGGAATACTATTCAACCATAAAAAAAGATGAGTTCATGTCCTTTGCAGGGACACGAATGAAGCTGGAAACCATCAATCTCAGCAAACTATCACAGGAACAGAAAACCAAACACCACATGTTCTCACTTATAAGTGGGAGTTGAACAATGAGAACGCATGGACAGGGAGAGGGGAACATCACACACCAGGGCCTGTTGTGGGGTTGGCAGCTAGGGGAGGGATAGCATTTGAGAAATACCTAATGTAGATGATGGCTTGATGGGTGCAGGAAATCACTATGGCATGTGTATAACTCTGTAACAAACCTGCACATCTGCACATGTATCCCAGAACTTAAATTATAATAAAAAATAAATAATTAGTGTCACTAACAACAAAAAAAAAAGATTTAGGCTTGCTAAACTTTCCTGCAACATACCCTACTACATGTGCAAGTATAACTTGGTCTTTTTGACGTCACCCTGTGGGAACAGGGGCTCTGGCAGAAGTGTGTTTACTCTGGCTATGGCTGTAGGTAATAAGCTGCCATTTGCCTCTGACCCAGGAATCTTGTGCCTTCAGCCAGCACCTGTAAACCTGTGGTAGTATATCATGTTAGCTTGCAAGTAGGGTAAAATCTCAGATCCTTCACAATTCTCAACAGTCAGTATAGCTTGGAAATGATCATCTTCCTTTGCTCAAGTGTGGAAGTACTTTAAAAGATAATATTATCACCTAAATACCCAATAAAAATTAAACTTCAGGGCCAGGCACAGAGGCTCAGGTCTGTAATCCCAGCACTCTGGGAGGCCAAGCAGGTGGATCACCTGAGGTCAGGGAATTTGAGACAGGTAGGCCAACATGGAGAAATCCTGTCTCTACTAAAAATACAAAAATTAGCCAGATGTGGTGGCTTGTCCTTGTGGTTCCAGCTACATAGGAGGCTGAGGCAGGAGAATTGCTTGAACCAAGAGAGGGAGACTGCAGTGAGCTGAGATCGCACCACTGCACTCCAGCCTGGGCGGAAGAGTGAGACTCAGTCTCAAAAACAAAAACAAACAAACAAACAAACAAAAAAACACCAGAAAACTGGACTTCAATTTCCCTAAGCTCCCCTTACTGCAGAAGAGGTGTTGGGGTGAGAAGAGCTCTTGATCCTCTTGACTAGGTTTCCAGTATGTTATAAAAGATCTCTGGCTTCCCTGTTTCTCAATATCTCTAGTTTAAGGGGTAGAGATATATAATCTGTAATTATACGTATGTGTTGGCTTGCACTGAATTTTGTATTTAGTAATAGTGCCTAGTTTTAATCTTTTTTGTCATGTCTGTACATTTATGTAAAAGCATTGTATAAGCATTTCGTCAATTTGCTTAGATGGCTTCATCAGTAGGCTACACACTGCCACATGGATACTGATTTTGAACTGGATTTGCATCTTTCCATTCTTCTTTAGATTTGGCTGTTGTGAACTGACATTCAATACATATGATGCGACTTGCCTGGGTGTGATAATGTGTTTTACAAGCTCCTCCTATGAGATTATTATGACACATTAATATTCAGGATAGAGAGAAGATATTTATATGACAATGGAGAAAGATTACAATTTTAATTATAAAGTCAAAACTCTCTTATACAACAAGAAAGAAACATTATTAGATTCCAAAATTATTTCCTGTTTTGTCCCCTTGCAGAGGAACAAAACAGATCCTATTGATAATTTGCTGCTAGCAGATATAACATATTTTGAGAATCTTTCAACCTGATTTCACTTCTTTTGCCATTGGTGAAAATTTCAAAGCACTTGATTCAAGATTTTGCCAGTTTATCCCTCCTCCAACCCCACCCCATCCAACACCATCACAGCTACTAAGTTTCTAAAAAAAAAAAAAAGCTTGTAAAATTTCTAAGAAATGGAAACTGGAAAAACCAACGTCTCCACTCAGCAACTAGCTGGAGAGTTATTTCTGTTTTGTCCACCTCCAAGATCCTGTGTAACAATGTGACCTTTTAAAAAACACACAAATTAGTAGTTTTAATCTGCAATTTCATTCATACTACAGAAATATGCGAATTCTAATAACATGGGCAATTATCTTGCCCATCTGTGCCCAATCTTGTCTTGCTAACATATAATGATTGATGCAGAAAAGAGCCTACGTAAATAGGAAACATGACCTATAATTTATAATTGCACTTGTGTTGGTTTGCACTGAATCTGTATGTAGAAGCAGTGCCTAGCTTTTAACCCTTTGAATTGAGTTTTTGTGGAAAAGAATTATTTCATTTCAGAGAGTCTTTTATGTTTATATGGCTTAATTTATATCACTATTCAGAATGTTTTTGTGCTTTTCACAAGTTCCCAGAATAAAGTGAAACTTGCATGTTATTTTTTTTTTTATTGAGGATGAAGCAAAGTATAGCCAGGGAAGGAAGACATCTGCATATTTAATGGCCAAATAAATAAATATAATACAATCATTAAGATTTTGAGGAGTTTACAGTTACTGCAATGATAAAATTTGGTTTGCTTTTCTTTCAGGTTATTCTTTTCTACTTTTTCCTTTGATAGAGCAGATGAAGCAGTTAAAAGGATTTCTTAAAAAACCTGACAACACTACTATGTTATGCTGATTACATTCAGTACCTAATTTAATTTAAAGTAAAAGGAACTAAAACTTCTTTTTTTTTTTTCTGTTGAGACAGAGTCTTACTCTGTCACCCAGGCTGGAGTGCAATGGTGTGATCTTGGCTCACTGTAATCTTCGCCTCCTGGGTTCAAGTGATTCTCCTGCCTCAGCCTCCTAAGGAGCTGGGATTACAGGCACCTGCCACCATGCCTGGCTAATTTTTGTATTTCTAGTAGAGACGGGGGTTTTACCATGTTGGCCGGGCTGGTCTTGAACTTCTGACCTCAGGTGATCCGTCCACCTTGGCCTCCCAAAGTGCTGGGATTACAGGCATGAGCCACTGCGCCTGGCTGGAACTAAACCTTTTTTCCTCACGTTTGATTGTTAATATTCTTCATCAGCTGGTTGAAGAGTTCCTAGCTCTGACTGTTCATGCTCACAAATATGAGTTAAAAATACCGTGAGAGTTCATTTATTTTCCACATAAAATTCACAGAAAGTCATCCTTGTTACTAGGAAACACTGTACTTCTTTTAGAGAATATCTAATCCAGAGAGGCTAAACTATATCCTTTCCACTCTATCATGGCTAGTTGGTAAAAGCTGCCAAGGAATAACTTAGCTATTTTTGATGAGTACAACACTTTAGTGGTGTCTCATTTCCATGCTGACATAATGGCTAGCCAGGCTTTCTTCAGAAAAACACCTTACAGAAAGCTCTGAAATGTGCTATGCCTAGATCTTCTTTGAGAAAAAAGACATCCTAAGAGATGAAGGAAACTCTAGATATTCCAAGACATCTTATTAAACTTTTTTCAGGAGATTTCAACAGTATTTGGCAAACGGCAATATCAGAAACTTTGGGTATGATTGAGACCCTGACAATTTTAGAGCCGAATATTGATTCTGTCACTTGTAAATCTGGTGGTCTGACCACACCTAACAGTATTCAAAAAATTTTTTAAGTCACTGAGCAACCTTAAGATGGGGTGAAGCAAGAGCACACATTAAAAAATAATAATAATTAAAGGTCAGCACCAAAAAGTCTGTTTCTGCTCTTCTGCTGAGAGATTCACATGGACCATGCCAGTAGCTGTCACCTATTGTCAAGACTCACTCTCATGAACTCTGATGGACATCAGTTCCTTTTCTCCATGGGCAGCTACTAAAAGGAAACCTTTGGAATGCATCTTTCCAAGGATCCAGTGAAGGCAGCAGGCAATAGGATAAAAATGGAGGGCAACATTAGGAGCATACAAGAAAGTCATGTAAAAAGGACCACACATGAGTTTCTTTAACAATATCCTTGAAATTATGTTGCTTCAAAAATGTTTGCTGGTTTAACTCAGATTTAAATGTAAACTGAGGACAAATCTGCATTGTTACGATTTAAATTATAAATTGAGTTTATTGCATCTTTTAGACTGTTCTTATATAGCAGCTTTATGATCTTTATTTTTCTTTGTAAGCATATAGGATAAATCAAAATATAAAAATTATATCAACAAATTATATTTACACTAAACATTCTTACATACTCTGAAGAGAAAGAATCAGGAACAAAATATTTCTTACATATGAATAGAAAATTCTTCTTACCTAAGGTGGTATTTTATTTGAATACTTGAAAGGATGTTATAAAGAATCTTAGGAATTTGACTTTAGGCAAGTTGTAATCCATCAATTAGCTGCTGGTTTTCTTATTTCTGCTGTACATTTTGTTGAATTCATATATGTTCTGATATTTTGTCATTTCCGTTCCTACTCTATATTTTATTACTTGTTTTTTATTTAGCTCTTACAACATCTCCTCTATGTTGGTTTTCTTAAAATTTCTTATGGTTGATAAAATAGAATGAGCACACTCTTTGAAGTCAGACAGAACTAGGTTTGAATTTCAGCTTTACTACTTACTACCAGTATGGTCTTGGATAGGTCACTAAATTTACCAAAGCCTGTTTCTTTATATTACAACGTGGAGACAAAAGCAGTTACCTTACGCAATTGTTGGGAGCATTCTAGACAGCACATTAAAATCATGGTGGGTGATGGTCTCAATCTGGCCCACTTTGAACACGTATTATTTATTAATATCAGGGAAGAATACCTGGCCTGAAGGAGAGGTCCAACAGGTCAAAGTCAACTCCAGACTGGATTCTGATTCTGGTGGTTTTAGGGTAACCAACCATCTCAGTTTGCCTAGGACAGGGTTGGGGGGCTATTCCCAGGATGTGAACCTTCAGTGCTAAAACAAAGAAAGTATTGGGCAAACTGAGATGAATCGGTCACCTTGGATATTTTCTTTATGTGTTAAGAAGGATGAAATAGGAATTTTTGCAAAGACAGTATGTGTGTATGAGTGTGACATGAGTTTAAGCCTACAAGTTTTAAAGACAGAGAGTCACTCAAACTGAGTGTCATGAGAGTTGCGTTTTACTGCCCTCTGTACATTGCAAGAAAAAAGTCCTTCCTCCTAGAGGAAAGGGTCTTAATCTAGTTGCCTAACCTGAAAATGAAAGCAACCAGGAATGAAATGTATCTGCAAACAACAGCAAGCAATTGTAGAGATCATTGCGGCAGTGAGCTTGTAACTAAGACTTTGAAATGTGATTTAATTTAGTTTGCAAACTTTAAATTGGGATGTGATTCTCCAGTTTCCACTAGAAATTAAAGGGTGAAAAGTTTTGTAATTTTAAATATGAACATTTTGTACTTCAGCCTCCTGAACATTGATCTATTATGTACTTGGAAACTAAAAATTGAAGCAAATTGGACTTGCAATATCCCAAAGCTCTCCATATACCCTGGTGTTCAAGGCCAAAATTAGGTAACCTCTTTGACTAGATGATTGTTAAAGTACTAGGTTTTATCCTAATTACTTTCAGCAGTAATATGCTTGTTTTACTTTCTTGGCTTGGGGACTTATTAGCATGTAAAGATAATTTTCCTTCCTAAACTACTTTGCTACCTCATTAGCAAGTTTAGCAAGATGCCACATACGGCTGGTATGAAGAAGATAACTGGGTCAGGTTGCTTGGTTAGTCCCTTGAGCAGCCCCAGAAGTGCTGTTTCAGTTTGATGTTTGTGTGCATGTTTGCAGAAAAGGAAGACATAATTTGGTGAATAGCTTTGACTCTATTTTAACCTCAGAAGCAATTCTTATCTTAATTAAAAAGAAACGAGGTCTGGAATGTATTCCAAGATCCAAAGATATACTATATATTCAAACACCCCTAAAGTTTTTAGGTTTTTGGATTGGCCCTATACCAGCGGTTCTCAGCCTGGCTACACCTTGGAATCACTAGCAGGATAAGGGAAGGGTGTGGGAGGTAAATACTGATGTCTAGGCATCCATCCCAGACCAATTAAATATGAATCTCTGTGCATAGATCCAGGCATTTACATTTAAAAAAAAGATTTCTAGGTGATGCTAATATGCTCTTTCTTTTTTCTTTTTTTTTTTTTTTGAGACAGAGTCTTGCTCTGTCACCCAGGCTGGACCATAGTGGTGTGATCTCTGCTCATTGTAACCTCTGCCTCCCAGGTCCAAGCCATTCTCCTGCCTCAGCCTCCTGAGTAGCTGGGACTACAGGCACCCACCACCATGCCTGGATAATTTTTTTTTGTATTTTTAGTAGAGACGGGGTTTTACTATGTTGGCCAGGCTGGTCTTGAACTCCTGACCTCAAGTGGTCCTCCTGCCTCAGCCTCCAAAAGTTCTAGGATTACAGGTGTAAGCCACCATCTCTGGCCTAACATGCTTATTCTAACAGCTATGATGACTCTAATGGATTGAGGTATTCAAGGGAAAAACAGTTCCAGAATACCAGGCAACGTATAGCAGCTTCAAATAATTATAATGAGATTAGAACCTACATTCTATTTTAAGGACGTTCTTGTTTCACTTTCCTGGGAACTCTCTTCCTTGCAATTCTAGGAAGAAATGTGAAGTATATGCACACTTACAACATATTCTTCTTTTGTGAATGTACTAAATGTAGGTCCATACAAGGGCCAGGGTATGAAGACAAGCAAGGTGCTTATCTTTATTCCTCCCAAATGACTTTTCCCAGGCAAAAGTCTACTAGACCCACATTAGAACTTGAAAGGAAGTACTTCTCATATATGGAAACTGGGAATCTAGGCTGCCTTCCTTGGATTTTTAATGTAGAGTAATGAGGAAGCTAAGGGGAATAGATCTGATAGGAATAAACAGAAACATGAACCTTGGGGATGGGGTCACTACGAGGAAAGGAGGGGAAAGGGAGAAATAGAAAATATAGAAAACAATAACATAAAAAGCATTTTTGCATTCTCCTTCCTTAAATAAACAATATCAGCAACAAACAACCAATTTCAATAATCGATAGCTTGAGGGAAAGCTAAATTATTTTAAGATTGAATGTAAAAGACTACAATTTAATTGATAACCCACCTCGGCCTACGAAAATGACAAGGAAACAAAATGGTGGTATGCTCAAATTGTTACTTGGTTATCCAGGTCTTGTAAATCTCCAATACAGGAAAATAAGAGGCAGTAAGAACAAACCTGCTATCTGGATAGCCCCAGAATGGTTTTCCTATTTTCTAAGGTCCAAGAATAGTGGTGACAGAATGTGATACAATGAGAGGGGAAGTAGAGGGAAGGGAAAAGAATTAAAAACAGACCATAAAAAGTACTTAAAGACAGCAATATAGGGTAGTTAGTTAAATTTTGAGCAATATTAACAAGGGTTTGTGTTTTGTTGGGTTTAATTTTATTCCCTTTAAAACATACATACACACACACATACATAACAGGTGCTAGTTGATGGGGTAGAAAAAGAAATAGGGCACCTTTCCTATCCACAGGGGCTAATTTCTTATTAGAAAGCATATTTTAACACAGAAGAAATATAGACTAATTTTAAAACAATATAAACTATAAGTAAGTGATTTCTTATTTTTATATTGTTTAGTTTTCTAATTATAAAAGTGATCATGCAGGCTGGGCGCAGTAGCTTATGCCTGTTACCCCAGCACTTTGGGAGGCCGAGGCGGGTGGACCACCCTAGGTCAGGAGTTTGAGACCAGCCTGGCCAGCGTGGTGAAACTCCATTTCTACTAAAAATACAAAAACTAACTGGGTGTGGTGGCACGTGCCTGTAATCCCAGCTACTCAAGAGGCTGAGAAAGGAGAATCGCTTCAACCCGAGAGGCGGAAGTTGCAGTGAGCTGAGATTGTGCCACTGCACTCCAGTCTGAGCAATACAGTGAGACTCTCTCTCTCTCTCTCTCTCTCTCTATATATATATAAAGTGATAATGTCTGTTATGAAGAAGTTAGGAGTCAAAGAATAGTGTAGAAGGAAAATGACAATCAACCCTCATCCCTGAGCTCTTGCCATTTTGAGTTCCAGGGGCATCTTCCCTTTTGTCTTCAATCTCTCTCTCTGTACTGACTCCTTTTCTCAGTCTGTAAATGTCAGCTCTCCCCCTCTCACTTTCACCATCACTATTGAGGGGATAATTGCACCTACAACCTATGGTTGTGCAATAAATGAATTAATAAAGGTAAAATATTTCTAGCAATACCCAGCATGTAGTAAACAGTACAAGTGTTATTTTAAAATTATTATTTTTAAAACAAATGAAGAAATCTTGTCCTCATTTTTAGAGAAATGCAAATCAAAACCACATTGAGATACCACCTTATGCCAGTTAGAATGGTGATCATTAAAAAATCAGGAGACAACAGATGCTGGAGAGGATGTGAGAAATAGGAATGGTTTTACACTGTTTGTGGGAGTGTAAATTAGTTCAAGCATTGTGGAAGACAGTGTGGCAATTCCTCAAGGATCTAGAACAAGAAATACCATTTGACCGAGCAATCCCATTACTGGGTATATACCCAAAGGATTATAAATCATTCTATTATAAAGACACATGCACACGTATATTTATTGTGGCACTGTTCACAATAGCAAAGACTTGGAACCAACCCAAATGCCCATCAATGATAGACTGAATAAAGAAAATATGGCACATATACAACATGGAATACTATGCAGCCACAAAAAAGGATGAATTCATGTCCTTTTCAGGGATATGGATGAAACTAGAAACCATCATTCTCAGCAAACTGACACAAGAACAGAAAACCAAACACATGTTCCCACTCATAAGTGGGTGTTGAACAATGAGAATACATGGACACAGGGAAGGGAACATCACACACTGGGGCCTAGGGGGTGGGGGGCCAGGGTAGGAATAGCAGGGGGTGGGGGGATTGGGGAAGAAGGGCATTAGGAAAAATACCTAATGTAGATGACGGGGAGATGGATGCAGCAAACCACCACCATGGCACGTGTATACCTATATAACCAACCGGCACTATCTGTGTATGTACCCCAGAACTTAAAGTATAAGAAATAAATAAGAAAAAAGAAATCTTGTCTTCCTTTAACCACTGTTATATCTTTTCTTATCCCTAAGTTCCTTAATGTCTGCTTACACCATACTCTTCTTATCTCATTGCTATTTGATTTCTGCTGTGGCCTTGCAGAAGCTCCTAACCCACTATTAATATCTTACTTGGGTGTTTTTCCAGCTCATCTGAGCCTCCGCAATCACCTCCACTTCTGCCCAGCATCCACCTGCCTCATAGAGCTGGTCAATCTGATGTCATATCTGTTCCTTTTTTAATCTTGTCTGGATGTAAAAACTCAATCTTTAGAAACAGTTGCTAAGCTCTGATATCTTCTATCAAACTTTACCACTGAACTAGACAAAAACATTTCTGGGTGTCTATCTATCCAGACCCAATCAATTCCCAGTATATACACACTTACTTTACAGTGTTCATCATTATCTGCCCGATATTACCATAATTGTTGTCTATCTGTCCTTCCCACCAGATAAGTGACTGTGACCCATCATGTTTACCTTTGTATCTCAAGAGCATGTTTCATGGATGTTCATCAAATTGACTTGAAGTTCTGGGGATATGGCTTAAGGCACTTACTATTTAATACACTGTGTTTTCCAAGAACAGAAAATCAAACACCACATGTTCTCACTCATAGGCAGGTGTTGAACAATGAGAACACATGGACACAGGGAGGGGAGCATCGCACACTGGGGTCTGTTGGTGGGGGTTAGGGGAGGGACAGTGGGGGGTGGGGAGGTTGGGGAGGGAAATGCCAGATATAGGTGACTGGGGGATGGAGGCAGCAAACCACATTGCCATGTATGTACCTATGCAACAATTCTGAATGATCTGCACATGTACCCCAGAACCTAAAGTACAATATAAAAACAAAATACACTGTTTTCATTATTAAGGTAAATGTTTTCACTTCTCCACTATATTTTACGCTCCATGAGAGTTGGGAATCTGCCTTCCTCAACTTTGATGACTATGCAGTATATAAAACTGTGTCCTGCGTATAATGATGCTCCTTAAATATTATTTCTAAAATAATGATTGCCTTTGTAGAGCACTTTAGCCTTTATCCAGCTCTCCTGTTTGAATTAACTCATTGCGTCTCACAATGAGCCTCTAAGGTAAGTCCCTACTGGGCAAAAAAGGAAGCAGGCTCAGTAGTGTTACAAGACTAATGAAAGGAACAAGGGCTCAAATCTGAGTTTTCTGATTTTAGATGCCCCCTGCTTTCTCTACTGTACTCTTCTGCCTGTAAAACAGAATGTAATGTCATTTCATGTAAATAGTTCTTCCTATGATTGAGCGGAATGGAGAACATCTTGCTGGAGGTACCAGGTCAACTTTGTGGAAGAGGTAGGGGCTTATTTGAGAAGGGCTTGGAAACACAGGGCATGCAGTGTGATAGAGAGAAGGTAAGTGATCTTTTGGAAGTATAGGATATGGAGAGACAGGTCTTGCATTAAAATTAGTTTTACTATTTCTCATTTGAGGAAACAGTAGTACTTGGGTTTATTTGGAAGGTAACACATGAATTGCAACTGTACAAATTACAGTTTATTTTTAAAGGTAATGCGTAAATTGCAACTGTACAAATTACAGTTGAATTCACAGCCAGTGTAATTCTGGACACAGAGTAATAGGAATGAACATGAAGGACTCTTTAGGCAACACAGCAAAGCCCGGAGGCTTTTTGAAATCCCTCAATTGCTTTAAAAAAGTCTTTTTATGGTTATTTATAATCCAACAAGGGTTAACTAACTTTTTTTTTCTTTTTAAATAACTACTCACAGTAACATACCAACAATCTATTGTTTAGCCTCTGGATATAACATTAAAGTTTTTTATTTCTTGTTTTCTGTGTTTATGGTGTGTGTTTATAGACAACTTTATTATGGTACAAATCCGTAGCCAAATGACATTTCCCAATATTGTACCAAGAGACAGATTTCTACTGGTTACTTCTGTGATTCTTGTAATAACATTTTACACATAGAACAGTGTCATGTCAGATAACAAAGCTTAAAAGAACATCTACAGTGATGAAAGCCTTGTGGGGCTGCAATTTCTCTACATCTGCTTCTGAAACCAGTGCTATGTAGTAGGTTATGCTTGGTGAGGCCAATAATTCTAGATCATTTATTCTTTTATTGCTTTTTGCTATTTTGTTCTACTTGACTGAAGAGGTTTTAGGAAATTCACCGTGGGCAGGCTGATTTCCATTTGAGTTGCTGTAGCTACATTCTGCATTTTTCCCTGTTCCCTTCAGCTCCACTTGAGAGCTCATTTCACTGTTCAGAGCAACTTCAATTTCAAATCATTTCCCTGCACATAACACATCTCCCCTTCTTGGCTCTGTGCCTTCGTTCTTGCAGCTTGAAGCCCTCACTTAGTATGTACCCAAGACTCTCCTCCATCTTTATTGTTTAAAAGTAGTGTGTACTTTATTATTTACCCATCAGCTTTCCTCCAAGGAAATGAAAGCGTTGCTCTCTGCCTATGCCATTAACCCTTCCTAAAACCAGACTTCAGCAAGCTTAGTAGCCTGTTACTAGTATTTACAGATAAAAAGAATTATAATTTAAGTGATAGCAAATAACTTTTTATGTCCTAATGAAGATGTCTTGCCTCTTCTCCCTTGGCATCGACATCAGGACACCTGGTATTCCTTATGTCTTGATGGAATCGCTAAATGGAGAATCCGTTGTGGGCCAAAAAAAAGGTTATCCTAGAACTGTGTTATTCTGTAATTAAAATCCATATTTTCAGATTTTCCACTGTAGCAAATGAATTGTGATTTATTTTTCAGTAACAAAATATTAATATGAAAGGTAGGCTAATATAAGATAGTCATAAACATTGTTGGTATATTATTTAGTTACTAGATATTGTTTAATAACATGAATTTTCTCAACTTCTGCGTTGATGACACACAATATTTTCGAAAAATCTAAGTCATGTTTTAAGTGTAATTAATTACACTCCATGCATTTTCAAGCCTCCAAGCTTTTGCTCACATTATTCCAACTGCCTTATAAAACTTTCTTTCTATTTTTTTTTTTTGCCTGTAAAATAGGATTCATTCTTTAGGGTCAAGCCAAGGTCACGTCCTCTGTGAAATACTTTTGAATCCTTCTAGAGAGTATTGGTCACTGTTGCCTTTCTGTCCCTAGAACACTTTGTTTATGGTTCTACTTTCTTTTGGGGAGTCCTTTCAGGCCAAAGCATGTGCCATAGTTTTGGGTGTATGGGTATCCCTCCTACTTCCTTGAGGACAGAGAAGACATTATTTGGCTCTGAAAGTGTCCTTAGTAGCCAGTACTGTGCTTTAAATACAGTGTTGGTTGAAGTTTGACTGCCTAGGAATATATAAAATGATCAACTGTGGTAGGTAATAGATGGAGCATGGGAAAGATTATAATCAAGATCCCCAATGTGTGAGAGTTTAGAAGCTGAGACAAATTTACATATGGATAGAACCTCCAGGAAATATAGAAAAAATACCAGAAATACATAAAAAATTAACAAATGCCCCTATAAATCAAGTCAATAATAAAGAGTTTATATAAAGCCTGGGACACTCAAACAGGAATGATCACTATTTATGAGATATTTTGTATGAGAGAACATTAGCACTACTTTTTTGTAGCTTTTAGCAAAGCATTAGCAGGGTAAACCCTTGGACAGTTAGAGCACCAAATTGGTGATTAGTACAGCGCAAGTCTTCTCATCAACTCTTGAAGTTTTCCGACTTGAGAGTTTATGAAGAAAAGGAAGTAATGGTGAACAATTAGGTGCAGCATGAAGTGGGGACTATCCTTAAACACCTGTGTGTGTGTGTGTGTGTGTGTGTGTGTGTGTGTATGTGCATGTCTGTGTGTGTTTGTGCATGTCTGTATCTCAGAAAATGACAAATTATAAGAAGAACATCCGCTTTGATGTTAGAGAAACCCAAGTTTGGTTTTGGCCTGCCATTTGGAGTTTCCCTTAGCAAGTTATTTAACGTTTTTGAAACTTACCTGCCTCACCTGTAAAAATAATGAGTGATACAGATAAAAAAAATATATGTTTTTAAAAGTATGAAGCACAGTTTCTGACACTTTCTCCTTATACTGCACTTCTAGAAAAAGTCCTGAAAGCCCTGGCGAGGCCCTTGTCCAGACAGACTGAAAGAATACCAACCGTGATTCCGTCCCTCCTCTGTCACCATCCCGGTACTCCCCGTCTGCCTTTCCATTCACTCTGAACTGACCATTCTCTGGAATCACCATAACCATGCTCATGCTAGAGCCTTTCAGTCTGTCATGGCTCTAAGTTGAGTCTTTAAGAACAAAGGCTTTTTCTCACCTGCCCACATGTCAGTTGCTACTGCTATTCCTGGCATTAGTTATGCTTTCCCGAGCTGTTTGGATTGAAGAAATGGTAGGAGGCAGAACTCTCCTGTGGTTGCCCTTGGGTGCCACTGGAATGTCTACACATGCCTTTTTGGTTTTGTGGTTAGTGGGTTGGCTTCAAGTTTACAGTCCCACATGGCTTTGGGTGAGAAAAAGAATGTCTTTCAAAAACCAAGACCTGCTGAAAGAACCTCTCCCAGTTACTCAATGTCTCTTTCTCTGTAGTTGTTTTCTCTCTCAAGGTTACAGGAGTTAAAATTAAAAGCTGTAATTCTGACTTCAAGGCAAATTCCTTACACCTGGGTTTTGCTACCTATTTAGTATGTGCTATATGATTGCATTTAAATTTTGTGAAAGCAAGTGCCTAAGTGTTTTAAGTGATGTGCATTTAAGGAAGTTGTGAAATGGTGTACAGCATGACCACAGCTCGTACTTAGAAAAGGGATAGGAGTAAAACATCCTAAAATGTTAACAGCGAGTTGTCTCTAGGTGGTGAAACTATGTTATTTTTTTCTTTCTTCTATTTTGATGTTTTCCACATTTCTAAAATGTTCATACATTACTTCTTTAACTTTTAATTTTTATGAGTACATAGTAGGTATATATATTTATGGGGTACATGAGATATTTTGATACATGCATACAACAAGTACTAATCACATTAGGATAAATGGGGTGTCCATCACCTCAGGCACTTATCCTTTGTATTATAAACAATCCAGTTGTACTGTTTCACTTATTTTAAAATGTGCAATTAAATTATTATTGACTATAGTCATCCTGTTGTATTACCAAATACATATATTACTTTTAAATATAATACTTTAAAATGAAGAAACCAATTATATATATGTATTCACATATTTATGTGTATATATACACACATTTATATATACATATATACACATATATATACATATACGTGTGTGTGTGTGTGTGTATGTCCCCAAAAGGGGACTAATGAGTAGGCATTGGCCATCCTGTATGCCATGTTTTGTAAACAACTGTTTGACTGGTTCACCAGTGATTACTGAAGTTGCCTCTTACTTGTATCTGTTCAAGAGTCAGTCAGTAGATTTGTCACATATAACCATGAACTCATGCAGGTCCCTTCACTTGTTTCTTCATCAGGAAAACAGGAGAGTCACATCTGTCTTGCTGGATTGTTGCGAGGTACGAATGAGATTATGGTGAGAAACGTTCTTGAAAACCAAAGAGTATTATGAGAGGAGAGGTATCATTGACGAGAAAAGCTTGAAGGACTTATCAAGGGGAGTATTACAGGAGAAAGAATCATAAAAGTGTAGCAAACAGACAAAGATGTGCATATGGAAGGGAGAAGGGGGCTTTCAATTCATTTACCTTGCTATCTATAAGGGTTTTTTGAGTAGTTGTATATTGTCTAGGATAGTTTTTAGTATCTAGCACAGCCATACTCTTCTAAGATCTAAATCAGCCACCATTTACTGGACAGATTGGGGTTGAGTCTAAGAAGAAAGCAGAGGAGAATGAGTTATAAGAAAAATTGTAGCTAAAATTTATTGAGTTCCAAGTACTATTTTAAGCACTAGTTTAATCCTTATAGTATACCTATAATATGGGTGCTTTTGTTACTCATTTTTACAGATAAATGAGTCAGAAAGGTTAATTACCTCTCCACGGTCTCCCAGCTAGAAAGTGGTGGAGCTGAGATTTAAACCTAAGCAATCTGGTTCCAGAGCTAACATTCTTAACCTTGAGCTTGGCTCTGTTTAGTTATAAGGCTCAAATTGGTGGTGGTTAGTGAGGTCAGAGTAGATGGCTCACCTATGAAGGCAGAGTTAATCTTAATCTTTCATTTAGTGTCTTTCTCCTTCTGTAGGCTTTCATCAACAATCAGGGTGCATTGTATTTGCATATTTTTTGAGAGCAACCCTAAAAAGAAGTCAACTATAATACTTCAATTTATACATGTGGAAAATAACCAAGAATGAAATATTTGCATAAAATCAAAGTTATCTACTTGAAGACTGGAAATCAAATTCGTCTTTGATGCCTTAGCTTAGGTTTCAAATTTCAGGATTATACTGCCACCTAGTGCAGAGAAAACATTTTCCCAGCTTATGGAGCTAGTGAATGCATATGAAACTTCACAGATGCAACCTAAAACAAGGTATATTTAAAGTTTATTTTGTAAAAGAGAATGAGGTATTTGAGAATCCATGATCTTTTTACATTTTATCGGTAAAGGTTAACATGCAATTCAGGAGCACACTTTTATTATTAGTAGTAGGTTGATAAATGACAATAGTGCAGAAGAGAAGGCTTAGGTTTCTATACTTCATTCTGCCATGTAAATTTCCTGAATTAATGTCTAGTAAGGAAATTAATACAATTTCTTTTCATGAGCTCAAAAGTTCTCAGTAGGTGTTGTGAGTTCAACTGATAATTATTTAAAATTTTTATTCAGCAAATACTTATACACTTACAGCCTACCAGTCAATGCCAATTGTAACAAAGAAGAGGTAGCTAATGGTGTTGAAAACATGATCTATACGAGCAGCACTTCTCAGTGGATCAGCAGGATTGGCATCACCTGGGAGTTTCCTAGAAATGCAAATTCTCAGACTGATCTTCAATATCTTGAACCAAAACCTCTGGGGATAGTGCCCAGTAGTATGTTTTTAACATGCTATGAGATGATGGTGAGAAACGGTCTTGAAAAATCATAGTGCATTTTGAGAGGGAAGGTATTATTGATAAGAAATATTGAAGGCTTTACAGTATGTAGAGAAACATACTGATCGGCCAATATGTGTGTTTTATTGAAGGGAGCAAAAGAGGCTTAGGACATGAATCAGCTGCTGTAGACCTAAGACTCACAAGGCAGCAAATGCAACAGCAGCTCCTGGAAGCACGTGTGCTATGGAGGGGAATTGATTTCTCTCTTCCTTGGGGAGATGGAAATGCTCATATTTTAGAGAGCAAAGGTAATATGCTGAAAAGCTTAGGAGTGGGACATTTTACATTAAATAACCTGTTTTTGTATTAATGTTCTATGGTGAGAACACATTTATTTGTGAGCGATTTCAAAGAAAAATGGCCATCACCATGGGGCTCTATTTGTTTGCTATAGATGATTAGAATACAATTACAAGTATAGGGCCAAAATAAGAAGATTAAAAATAGAGCTTTGATTATGGTGAAATTTCTTTACAGTAAAACTGTAAAGAATGTAAAACTGTGGGAGTCCTAGTTTTAGCAGCTCTGATTGTTAATCAGCCTCTCAGCCAGAGATGACTGTGATACATTTCAGGCTCTAGCTGTGACTAATTTGCAGCATCCTCACACAACTGGTAGGTGCCATTAGGCATCTTGGGTCTTTTATTTTAAGTAAAGTAGATGGAATAAAGCTGAAAACTAAATACCATTAGGAAGCTAGTTTTTAAAGCATTCTTCCTTAATTTAACCTATAAACTAATAAAATATGGGGGTTGTGGTATGTTCAATTAAAACTCTCAGTTTCCAGCTACTTTACTTCAAAAGAATGTTTTAAAAAATGTATAGTCATGTTAAAACTAAGGAACTTGTCCTACCATTCTCTGAGTTTTATGGGGCATCCCAACTATCGTGCTCATATCAGGAAATGAGAGGAGAGATAACTTTTGGTCTTTTAGTGTCTACTCTGATGTTTTTCTAATCTAATGTTTTTTAAGCCATGAGTTGCAACCCATTAGTTGGTCCCGAAATCTACTCACTGATTTGGTCATCATCATTTCAAAAATAAAATATAATAAAACGAATAGAATATATCACATTTACATAAGTATTGCTTTCTGAAACCTTTGTTCCAGTTGTATGTGTATATACTAATCAAATCCATTCAATCCATCTGCCAGCAACACCAGAACTGTCTTTCTAAAGACACATTCAAAAAAGTCTTCTCTCAGTTCCTGTAACAGCCAGAATAATGTCTACACTTTCTTTTGACATCATTCAAGATCCTTTACCAAACTCCTTCCCCATGGTCCTCCTACTTGTGATTTCAGAAACTGATACCATCATCTACTCAGTTGCTCAAGCTCAAAGCCAGGAAGTTTTCCTGTCCCCCACCCCTTTTCCAATCTACCCACCAATCTTATCTCTTTGTTCTCATTTGGTCTGAGTCAAAATTCACAACTTCAAAGCAGCCTTCCCTACCCCCTCAACCTAGATCAGCCTCTCATTCTTCTGCAGTCTCTAGAACACATTGTCTTCTTTTATATTTTTCATAACGTTTTTACCTGAAATTATTTTGTATATTCTTGAAAATGTGTTTAGTATCTGTGTTCCCATCAGTGTGTCAGCTGCATAGGGGTGGGGACCTGCTCTTTCTCTGGCTGTCTGTCTAGTGTTGAGGTCAGTCAGGGAGCATGGTAGAAGAGGCACCAGTAGATATTTGCCAAATGAAAGGATTCTTGCAACTAAACATCTGGCCTCCCAAATATCCTCTTTTACCTTTTTGTTATAGTATCTTCCGTTTTCTCTGTCTAAAATGTACTGCACCCACTTATTCTCTTAGTGGCCTTCTATTCATCTTTTAAGATTTCATCTCTTTTATTAAAAAGTTCCCAAAGCCGTTGGACTGTGCTAATACTTGTTCTCAGTGATACTGCAGCCTTGTTACTCTCTGAATTGTGGTTGTTTTCATACTAATCCTCCCTGCTGGACTGTCAGCTTCCTCAGGGCAAGGCTGTGTTTATTCACACTTTTTGCCTCCTCAACTCCCAGCACATTTTTGATACGTATACTACTGTATATAGTTATTCAATACATGATTGAATAAACAAATAAAAGAAAGTAGATGATCAAGAAAGACAATTGTTTGTGATGATGTTCCACGATTTAAGCTTTAAGTAAATAATATTCTTGATTTATAGGAAGAAGGAGATTATCATGTGTGTATTCTGTAGAAAAGTATTTGAGGGCAGGATGAGAGGGAGTACAAAGAAAAGTATAATTGTTCTGTATGAAACACATCTATTTATAAAATGGATCATTTTAAATACCAAGCTGTCTTAGTGCATTTACAATCTGATATGATTGACCTGATTTCATTTCTACATGGTTTTTCAGAAGAGAACTGTTAGGTAAGGTGAGGGAACAGTGCTAAGGGTGAAAAAGCTTCTGTGTCTGTGACCTTAGGGTGCAACTCACCCAGAGCAGAGTAGCGTGGCACTGGCACTTCTGTCTGTGAGATTCTAATGTCATGTTAGGAAGCATGATTAATAGAAAATGGGACAGGAGGGAGGACAAAAAAGTTTCCTTAAAGATTGGACATATCTTTGTTTTCTCTGAATGGACTTTCTTTTTTGTTCTTTTTTCTTTTTTTTTGACATAGGCCCTCACTTTGTTGCCTAGGCTGGAGTGCGGTAGTATGACCATTGCTCACTACAGCCTGAAACTCCTTAGGCCCAAGTGATCCTCCTGCCTCAGCCTCTTGAGTAGCTGGGTCTGCAGGCATGCACCACCATGCCTAGCTCATTTTTGTATTTTTTGTAGAGATGGGGTTTTGTCATAATGCCCAAGCTGGTCTCCAATTCCTGAGCTCAAGCCATCTGCCTGCCTTGTCCTCCCAAAGTGCTGTGACTACAGGCATGAGCCATCCTGCCTGGTCTGGACTGACTTTCTTTTATTATTTTTGAGATGGACTCTTGCTCTGTCAACCATGCTGGAGTGCAGTGGCTTGGTCTCGGATCACTGCAACCTCTGCCTCCTGGGTTCAAACAATTCTGCCTCAGTCTCCCAAGTAGCTGGGACTACAGGCATGTGCCACCACACCTGGCTAATTTTTGTATTTTTAGTAGAGAGAGACAGGGTTTCACCATGTTAGCCAGGTTGGTCTCGAACCCGACCTCAGGTGAGGCACCCACCTCGGCCTCCCAAAGTGCTGGGATTACAGGCATAAGCCATCACACCCCGCCTACTTTCTTTCTAAAAACAGCTCTTGCTTGCTCCTCACCATCTTAAATAAAACTGCCTAACTAGGACAAAGCCAAACCACTTATAAACAAACCTATTTTTCTCTCTATCCGTTTATTTTTAATTAAAAGGTAACCTCACTTGATTTCAGATTTTACTTGAAGAGGATTCATTACAGTGGGAGGGAGAGGGGCAAATGCGGGACTGAGATCTCCAAAGCAATGAAAGGATTTCCCAAACACTTCATTATAAAGAAAAAGCCCTCTCTCCTTTCTTACCAGAGTAAGTAATATGAGAGGATCAATCATGCAAACAACCAGCTTTAATGGACAGTCCCTTTGGAAAATGCCTTTTCCCCTGTGAATCTTGGGCTGGCTTACCTCCTGTGACTTCTGGATGTCAGCGGCATAGTTTCTCCTCTGAGGTTAATAGACCGCTTCTTTCACATGAGCCCTGACTGACTTGAATAAATAAGCTAGGCTCTGGTCATCTGCAGTTCTGTCACGGAGCCAGGATGGCTGCTCTAGGGAATGGGAATTTTGATAGACAGAAGGCAAATGACAGGGACTTGTGGAAAGCCCCAAACAGCATGAGGAAATGGATGTCCCTCTGGGAAGAAGAGACAGGACTCCAACAGGTGGGCCATGAGTAGAAAAGAAAAGGGCAAGAGGATGGATGTTAAGTTTACCTGATTCACAGTTCATCAGTGAGCTGGGAGGGGCAGAAGATGAAAAGACTTTTTTGGGAAAAAAAAATAAATGAAAATAAGAAGCAATGCTATTTTTTAAAAAATTAAATAAAAATTAAATCAATTAGAAAATTAAATTAAACAATTTCAAGAAGCTGGGTACAGCGGTTCACAACTATCATCCCAGTTACTCAGAACCCCCTGAGGCCAGAAGTTCAAGGCTGTAGTGAGCTATGATTACGCCACTGTACTCCAGCTTGGCCGAGAGAGCAAGACCTGAGACCGTGTCTCTTAAAAAAAAGTTCAAGGAATCAAAAACACTTCAAAATTACTGTGATTTTTGAGATAATTGGATCTTCTGACCTCAAGAGTCCCTGTTTTTAGACTAACCACCCACGTCTATCAAGACAAGGCCAGAGGTAGGCTGTGCTGAGTGGGTGGGAAGGCGGGGGTGATGTGGGGCCTCTTGGGAATTCTCTTGACATGCTGAGGTTCTGGAGAGAGGATGTGGCATGTGTGGTAGCGATGCTGATAACATGTATCTCCCTAGGTTTGTGCTCCTTGTAACATGCTCTCACCTCGTTAACAGAGGATAGTATGTTGCTTCTTTCCAGGTACAGCGTTTTCTGCTCAACTCTGGTAATCTTAGAGCTTAAGAAGAAACAACAACTAGGGGGCTTGATACTACGTTTTATCAGGATTTCCAGCCATGAGGTAGAGAGAGGGAATGTGTATTTAGTAACAGGCATGGCACTTTGAAAAAGTTACTTGATTGTCTGGTTCCTCAACTTTCTTATCTGGGGAATAAGGGTAACTTCAGTCTTACCTTATAACGTTGTTGTGAGAATTAAATGGCATTAGCCTTTGAGCATTTTCAATAGAGTGGGGCACATCATGAAGTGTTAGCTATGAGGCCAATGACAAATAATGACTGTTGGGTGTTAGACCCTCTGCCTCTGCAACTCATTTAATTCTCAAAACAATTGTTTTTATGTAAGTATTTTCAATCTGCTTCACAGTTAAGGCATCTAGTTACAGGAAGGTGAAGTAACTCTCTCAACTAGTAAGCTTCAGAGTAAACAGGGATTGAAACCTGGGTTGATTGGGCACCAAGGCTCCCACGAGTTTCCACACCTCCGCCTCCCAGTGGGCACATTTTTACTGGAAACTCAGTCCTCTGAAAGCTTCCACTGTGTTCCTATAGCAGTTCTGAAAGCTGCCGTTGTGCTCCTATAGCAGATCTAAAAGCATCTACTGTGTTCCTATAGGACCTTGCCTGGTTCTTTCTGGTGAATTTTCCCACATCCTGATTTTATTTTTTTCTTTTCAGCAAACTTTCCCCTGTTAATTCCTCCTTCAGTGTAACCTTGTTAGCTCTGAGGACACACCCCTAGGCCTGGGCTTACGGAGCTGCTTCTCCCCACCCCTCTCTTCTGCTTCGGTTTAAAGTGTCACGAGATGCCTCTGGTTCTCTCCCTTTGCTGTTAGCCCTCACCAGGGCAGGAGGGACCAAGGCTGGGCCCAGAACTCATATTCCTAGGGTGACAGTGAAGGGGTGGTAAGGGAGCAGTGACTCCCTTCCAACCCCTTCTTCATAAGGACTGTTGGCAACCAAAGAAATCAACTGGGAAAATGAAGGCCTGCTGGTAAGACAATAACTCTGGGAAAAGTGCCGGGGAGACTGGGCTGGGGGTCCTCAGAACCAACGGTGCGTATTTTTGCAGCACTGGTAGGATGAGAGTAGCTGAGCCGCAAGGTGAGAGACAAAGAGAGACGGCGATGAGAGAGTAAGACAAGAGAGAGCAAGCATGAGAAACCGAAGAGAGATGCAATAAAAGAGACAGAGGGAGAGAAAGAAAGTGACAGCCATGGAAAAAGAGAGGCAAGAAATCAAAGATGAAAGAAACTGGAGACAAGGAAATACTGAGATAGGTAGATACCGAGAAAATGAGATCAATAAAACAACAGGGACAGTGGGGGCTGGAAACATGAATTCCTTACATCTGTCAGTAAGATTTCAAAGTAAAAATGAAAAAAATAAACTATACTGAGATTTGATTACCTTACATTAATTAGGTTTTACTAGGTTTGAAAACATGAAAGTAGTTCCCATCTGCAGGGACTCTGGTTTGAGTCACTTTTCTTCTCTCTTCAGGAAAATTCCAGTTTTCTTCTTTGTGTGCAGTTTCCTGGAACCCTGGGCATCTGCAGCTGTCAAGCGTCTCCCCAGTAAGGGCCATAATTTCTAGACTTTGAAAGATCACTTATTCCCAGAAATGATCAGGCAGGGCTGTGGCTGACTGAAGACTCAGTGAGGCATCCATGGTCCTTCACACCCTCACTCTTCAATCCTGCTTTGGGGCATGGGGATATGCTAGTGGCTGGCTTTCCACGGTCAATGCTGGGTATGGAAAGTAAGTCCTGCCAGTAACCACAGTTGGCAGGAAGGCCAGTCTGTGCGCTGCAGTGTCTAGTGCAGTGCCTAGTACGGATGGTGATTGGTAAATGTTGGGTGAATACATGGATGAATGAATGAATAGATGGATGGATGGATGGACCTCAACAATTTGGGGTCAGGGAAGTATAAAGAGCATGTTTGATGTACCATGATGGCTAGGCCCATGTGTTTTGTCTGTTTTTTGAGATGGAGTCTCACTCTGTCACCTAGGCTGGACTGTAGTGATGCCATCTCGGCTCACTGAAACCTCCACCTCCCAGGTTCAAGTGATTCTCTTGCCTCAGCCTCCTGAGTAGCTGGGGCTACAGGTATGTGCCACCACGCCCGGCTAATTTTTTTGTATTTTTAGTAGAGACGGGGTTTCACCATGTTGGTCAGGCTAGTCTCAAACTCCTGACCTCAGGTGATCCGCCTGCCTCAGCCTCCCAAAGTGCTGCGATTACAGGCATGAGCCACGGTGCCTGGCCCATGTTTTGTAACTTAATAATACTTTTTCTGAAGTCTAGAGAGTCTCTGTTGTCAGATGAATATTAGCAAGGTGCTGAGGTTGGATAGTTACAAGAAGCCTTCTGTGGTGGTGAAAAAATTCTCCCTCCCTATGACCTTCCACTTGTATAAGGAGAACACAATTCCATTCTATGATTTCTTATCAAATAGAGGGTTAATCCTTCTCATGATTATTTTCTTCTTCTCTTTATTCTTCCCAGTTCTAAGATGCTAGCAGTAATCTAGTTTGGACCTTTATTTGATCTCTTAGAATGAGTTTATGAAATCAAATGCATCCTCTACATTTTATTTATGATTAGTGAATCTCAAGACTTCCCAGACCCCTATATCTGACAAAGATTCCTAAAAAACTCCACTCTCCAGAAGCGCCACTGAACTGGACCAAGGTTGGCTCTAAATCTCATTGGAATCCTAAAATTTGTGGTGTTTAAGGAATATTTTCTAGCCCAAACCACCAGAAATTTTCCAAACAAGACTTCTGACCCTGTGCCATTCAGGACATCATTCAGCTTTGGTTTCAAAAGGACCAAATGCCTAACCTCTCCAAAAGGAACATTTTCCCAGCACAGATTATTAAAACAACTTTGTGCCTTGCATTCATCCCTTCCAGGATGAGTTGCAGGTGGATGGATTATAATCATAGAGGTATGGAGTTAAAGCAAAACATGCTACCTCTAAGCAGGCTGGTATAATGTTAAATTTTAAATAGTTATTATTATTGGTACATCTTGAAATCTTTAGAGTGAATGAAGTAGAATGACTACTATCTCTTTTTCAGGATACCCTGTCAATTCCAGTTCTAATGGTGGAAATGAACTCTGTCCAAAGATCAGGATTGGCCAAGATGACTTACCAGGTGAGTAGCAATGTACCATATTGAAAATGCATGCTTTCTATAAACCTGATATATTCTTTTATTTGAGAAAGTTGTGGAAAGGAATAAAACCAATCTCATTTTAGACTTTTCCTTTTGTATTCCCATTCTACAGGGTTTGATCTGATCTCTCAGTTCCAGGTAGATAAAGCAGCATCTAGAAGAGCTATCCAGAGAGTAGTGGGATCAACTACATTACAGGTGGCTTACAAATTGGGAAACAATGTAGACTTCAGGATTCCAACTAGGTAATCTATCAAAAATATTTTAATCTAATTATCTGACTCGAATGCATTAAAAATGGATAGCTATACACTTTCAGGGTTTTCTCATGCTCAGTGTTTCTTGGATTATAATTGTATTTAAAGATGAAGAAATTTATTTACTTATCTATCTTCAGTGCCTGAATACTGCATTTCATGTTTTCAGTATGTAATTTACTTCCTATTCCAGGAAAAAGCATCACTGAGACTATTATACATTGATTTAGGACATGTTCTTATTACCTTGCTTTCTGTTTTTCTATAATTTGTTTGGTTTTGACTGAAAGGACCCTCTGTGAAAAGTGCCAGAGGGTAAGCATAAATTTAACTAGGAGCCACAGAGTGGTTAGAAGACTCACAATGGTGCTGTTCAAGTGTCCTGGTGCTGAAATAGAGCCACACATCCACTGCCTGGCTCCTGGAGGACATCAAACCGAAGCAAAACTAAAATAATTATAATAGAAACAATGATAGTAATACTGACAACAACAAATCTCCCACTTCACTAATTTCTTTCTCTGGAACTAAGCCTTTTGTTCTTTATTTAAAACTGAGGTACTTTATAAGTGCTGAGTCCTGTCATTATGAATGATCTCAGCAATTTAGTTTTGATATCACCTAAATACCTTATTTATGATTACTATAATTATTATATGCTTTAGCACACTGTAAGAAAACTAGAATTAAGATTCCTTTGGTAGATAAATTAGACAATTAGGTCTTTGATAGAAATTAAGGTATAAATGTAAATAATGATTCATTAGAACAATAAAATAATATAGAAACTCAATGTATATAAAAATAAAAATTTTGGACACATTAGAAGAATCTGATATAACAGTGCCAGACTGCAGCTAGGAATTCATATTTTGAACATATTATATATTATTGCATTATATCATAATAGTACATTGTATAAGCTCTTTTTATAAATTTACTAATTATCATTAATTTCGTTCTCATCACAACCTTGTGACATAGGGGCACTATTAACCTTTTTTTTTTTTTTTAAATCAAGGAGCCCCAAAAGTTTAATTTACTTGCATAAGGTGACTGGGTTGGAATGTGCTGGAAGGACTGAAGGTTGGACTGTGCAGAATGGTTCCATACTGACTCTGGAAAACCATTCACATCTGGAAAGATCAGAAGCATAGTAACAGGGATATTCACTTCTTTTTCCTCTTTATTTCTTTTCATGTACAGAAGTGCCAGTTGTGTTGCTAAAAGGCTTTTAAAATTCTGGTTTTTCTTTCCTAAATAATTAAGCTAAACACGAGGTCCTCAGTGCTGACCTAATTTTCTCTTCTAAGATTTGGGGTACTGTCATTAACTCTTAAGTTCAGAGACTGACCATCTGAGGCCACGTGGCTTCCTTACCTCCTGCTCATCTTTGTTGTTGTTTTTCTCAAAATGCCTAGAGCTATCACTAAATAGTGTACCTGGGATATATCCAATATCTCACATTCGCTACCCTTGACTCCTTGTCCTGATAAAGACTAAAAAAATCTGGTTTTACTGTCAAGGCTAATTAAAAGATGAGGAAATAAGGAGGAAGAAATTAGGAACACAAAGTAGGGGAATAAAAAGAGGAGGAAAGTTAGAGGGCTGATACATGGTTAATTCCAAGTAAATAGTAAAGTTTATTCTTGGGAAAGTACTTAGACTATGTTTACTTCAGTTCCCTCAGTTTAAAATTAGGAATAATAACTATGTCATAAGGTTGCTATGCAGAGTAGGTATTGATAACTGGAGAATGCTTGAAGAGCCCAATCCACAGTGGTGTTGGATAAGTGTTTATTATTAGTGGTGAAGAGCACTAGAAGAAGAGAATGCATGTATGTGAAAGTCTTTTCTCCTAAGAGGATCCCTTCTTTTCAATCTTCCCTCCAAGTGCTGCTAATTCAAAAGCTGGGTGACAAGGAGCCTAGGGATGCGAATTGCTTTTGGTCATACAGGGAGTAGACAATGTTGGTATAAAGGGAAGTTCTGTGGTAGACCCCGACACAGTGAAAGAACCTATTAGCAGGATCTTTGTGGGAGGAAAATATTATGGTATACTGAACTAACGTGATAGAGTCACGATTTATCATTATTTATCTTTTCTATTTTTTGAAAGACTTAAGAGACACATACTTTTTTTTTTTTGCTGCTTTTTATTCCTTATTTTAGGCATAATAGTTTTACACTCGCAACTCATACTAACAAACATCTTATGCTATTTTCCTTAAAAACACAGTCCTTAGCTATTTGGGGGTTAAGGTCACAAATGTTTCAAGGTCCAAAGACTAATCTTTCTTTCAAACTCTTATGATTCTTCATTTAAGGTACTCTTTGAACACTGTAATGTAATGAAATAAATCATTTATAGATGTAGCTTCTTATAAATTATGTATGCTGTCAGGTTTACTTATTGATGTGCATAGCATATTTGCAAGAAAGAATTTCAGGTGTTCCAAGAAAAGACAATGGAGCTGACTGTTCTGTAAATTAGACTTGTGAAACTTAAGTGGTCTTAGGTATATACAAATACAAATATATTTTATTAATGTGAATATCAAAATACATTTTCTCTTCTTACCACACTATACTAGCCTAGTTTAAAATATCAATAACATGATAATCTAAATTGTTTCTCTACAGATTCACACACATATATTATCTTCATATATACTGAGAGAAAGAGACACCTACCATTAGTTTTTAACAATGTCTCTATAAATGAGGTATTCATTTAGCAATCTCAAACCTATCCTCCATCATTTTAAATTAATTGTTTTCTTTTTTTAGTTTTTGGCATTACATACATCAAGTCAAAGGTAAATTAAGACATTATGTCCTTTCCTACCCTTAACATAATCTCCTTGTTCATCGAGTGGGAAAGGTTGAATGAAACACAAATTGGGAGAACTCCCTCAGTTAACGTCAGGATGTGTTTTCACAAGAGTCACCTAAACACATTACTGTGACTTCCAGAATTGAAACAAAGTAAGTGTTTTAAAAGAACTGATTAAATTCTACAGTTTTGCTCAGTATATTGATAGACAGATACGTAGATAACACAGATCAGGTTATTTTTGAAGCCTGCAAAATAATGCTTAAGGAAAAGAAGAAAAAGCATTACAATTTATCTTCCTTTTGAAAAAACTCACACTTCAACAATAACTATCTTGGACAAAAGTAAGAAAATCGATTATTTAAGCAACTAGTTAAATCCAGATAATTAATTAAGAAGAATAATCAAAATAATCTATTTATAATTTAAATGGGCATTTCACCAATTTCACATTTAAGTAAAACTTTGAAAACTTATCTCACAGTTCAAAATTCATTGAGGTAAGTTAGGTAAGATGTACAAACTCCCATAAGGTTTTATAATTATACAGTAGGCAGTGCCTTTTATTGTAAGTAGTGAATCTTAGTTTCTTCTCTAGAGGTTATTCTGGAATAGGTATAATTCTGAAATATGTAAAGTCAAAGAAAATGTGACAAACTGATAATCAGAAAATATATTAAAAACAAATGTCTGCAGTGATGTAGTAGAGAGTTTCATATGGGGAAGATAGGTCAGTAAATGGTTCTTGTGTAATTTTTTTCTTTAGTTCCATACTGAATATTAAAAATGTACACTTTATGGATGTAAAACATAGGTAGTGAACTGAAAACTTTACAATAAGAATAATACACATCACCAGTGATAAAAATGTGTGTGGATAAAATAATTCATCCCATACTCTAAATACAAACCAATCATATTACAAAATAATGGTTAAAACATACTTGTGTGATAAAAGAGTATTCAGATGAAAAATTTAACATTTTTGTCATCTTTAGAAAACTAACAAAGTGATAAAATTTGTTGAGATAGTTGACCCATTTTATTGAAGACTTGTAAAAATCTTTGCATAGAAAGAGGCTAAAGATTTGTTTACGTTGTTTTAAGACATAATAAAGTTTTATAATTAAAATCAAAGTAAAGATAGAAGATCTTAGCAGATTAAAGAGGGCTACATAACAAGAATTTGACTTGAACAAAGGTTATTTGGGATTCTGGGTCCTGGTCCATAACCGTTCTCAGAAATATAAAATTTGTATTGTTTAGCAGAGAAAATTCATTAACATTTCTTCCTTGCTTAGGAATTTTTCTATGCTCAGAAGGAGGAAGGTAAAAAGACATAATGTTCAAGTCCTTGAAAGACGATGCTTACATTTAACATGCTAAGTTTTAAAGTTCAGTCTTCAGCTTTTAGCGGCTTGGCTTCAACTGAAGCATATCCAGGTAGTTGCTGCAGCTCCAGACCACAGTCTCTATAGAGGGTAGACATGCCTCAGGGACACTACTGGTTTTATTCTGCCATTTAAAGCAGTAAAGGAGTTAGCAATGATACAGACTTAGTTGGCAGATTAAGGAACAATTGAGTTGCAGTAGAGAAGTAAGAATTGGCCACTTTTGCTTGTCACCCATCCAGTGTTAAGCTGCTACTTTAACATTGTAATTTGAACTCCCTAAAAAAAGATAAACATCCTCAGTGTGAAGAAGCTTCTGAAGCCCCCACAGTCACTGATTCTCAAAATACTTACATGGGTCTAGGATATAATTGTGGAGTGGAATACCCAAGCAATTATGGAAATAACAAATAATCTTAACATGTTACATTAAAATAAAAAATTAGAAGCTGCTAGCTGCTTTAATTAAATCATTTCATAAGCTAGTACAACTGATTTACATTCCTAATGATTTCCTCTCTTACTTGTGAATGAAATGTTGCCAAGAACTTTGCAAGAATGTATTTTTTGGCTGAGTTGAAATTGCTGAACAGTAGCTCTTTGGATAGTATAAATAGTAATTTTGTTGGGATTATGTGGCATTGGGAATCCTCCTTAGCGATGAGGGAGGGTGTTTTTAAAATGTGTGTTTTAAGATGGACCATGAATGTACACGAATGATTGAACTACTGTGAAGGTCTTTATGAACAGCCATGAAAGAACAAAAGGTACATAGTTTTTTACACTGTAGCCTTTCTGTAGGTCTGGCATCTAAAAATGGCCTCAAAAGGGAATACGGTAAATATGCATGAAACAAGATTCATATTTACTATTTAAAAATTTTACTCAGGAATTTATATCCCAGTGGACTGCCTGAAGAATATTCCTTCTTGACGACGTTTCGGATGACTGGAAGCACACTCAAAAAGAACTGGAGCATTTGGCAGATTCAGGATTCCTCTGGGAAGGAGCAAGTTGGCATAAAGATTAATGGCCAAACACAATCTGTTGCATTTTCATACAAGGGACTGGATGGAAGTCTCCAGACGGCAGCCTTTTCGAATTTGCCCTCCTTGTTTGATTCCCAGTGGCATAAGATCATGATTGGCGTGGAGAGGAGTAGTGCTACTCTTTTTGTTGACTGCAACAGGATCCAATCTTTACCTATAAAGCCAAGAGGCCCAATTGACATCGATGGCTCTGCTGTGCTGGGTAAACTTGCAGATAATCCTCAAGTTTCTGTTCCAGTAAGTATGAAACCACACACTATGGCAGATTAAAGCAAGACTGGATTGGTAAAAATTAATTTCTCAGGCATCTTTGATAATCAGCTGAATGTAGCATGTCCCAGATGGAATTTGGAATCAGAGGAAGTAGATACCTTCTGGTGTTCAGGAGCTTAACATTGGAAAGTGTTACACATCCACCTAGGGCACTCAGAATCTTTCTGAGGCAACTTAGAAAGAAAGCCATACTGATGTGGCACATATTGTGTACACATAACTAATGAGGATATTCAAAGTAAGGTTAAGCTGGGTGACAGATTCGGTTAGTCAAGAATCCCATGATTCTTGGAAGCAATGAACTTTGAAATGAAAGGATTTGAATTGGCAAAAAGAGAGGAGAAACAACATTCTAGCTGAGGGAAATACCATTAAGGGAAAAAGAGAATATGTAGACCACATTCAAAGGTCTAGGGATTGGCTGATTTAGATGATATATGTATATGAAAAAATACGTGTATGTGTGTGTGTGAGAGAGAGAGAGGAAGAAAGAGAGAGAGAGAGAGCGAGAGAGAGAGAGATACTATCTTCAGAGTGGTGAGAGATGAGGTTAGAAAGCCATATGATGTCTGGTTAACAAGAATGAAAGTTATATAGATGCATAATTTTGATTTATTTAGAAGTAGGTCTTGCATGACATGTTGTAGAAGTGAAGGATTTTAGAGCTCTATTCATGATTTTACTGCCGAGATCTCCAGACATAAAGGTAAGGAATTGTATGTTGACACAATTGTGCCAACTAGCACCAGATAGTTCTATCATTTTGATTTGTTATAGTTTAACTGAACAATGCTTTTAAAGGATATTTTATAATATTATGATAGGAATTTAGAAAATATTTCTTAGAGGACAAGTATTCTTTTGAAGGAAATGAGGGAATTTAGAGCTCAATAAATAAACCATTGATGCCAACCTCTCTTTCTCTGATGCTAGTATGGAGTTGTTAAATTGTAGTCACAAAACCCGTATCATGGAGTGTAGCAGGGTGATACAATGATTTCAAACTCTTTCTGTGCACGTCTCCAAAGAAGAAAAGGTTATCAGGATTTCAGTAATGGAATTGTTCAAATAATGTGTTTTCAAGGGAAGAATTGTGATTAGTGTGAAGGGTAGTGTGAAATTTCTATATTCTGTGATGGACAGGAAGCAATCTGTAACTGCCATGTTACTGCTCTGGCTTGTAGACTCTTGAGAAAGTATTTCTTCTTTTAATGAGTTATCACACCTCAAGTGGCTGGGTTAGAAAGTTGATGGGAATACTGTTGTGCCATCTTGAAATTCTGTGCAGCAAGATCTTTGCAATGACACTGGAAAGGTTCTCAGATAACACTGAACTTCTGAAAATATCTGTTCATTTCTGGACCATGGGTGAAGGGGAAGATACTTTAGGTTACCTCCTCATTGCTATAAATATCAATCAAGTATTTTAAAAATTTATATATTTATTCATTGGATTAAAAACACTTTAAGTCTTTATAACACTAAATTCTGTGAGCTAAGATGCTATTAAATTATCTGATTGCCAGAGCAGTAAACTAATGTCTCACTATTACTTCATTATACTATAGCCTTGTCAATAATGTCAGAGCTAATTGTAAATTTTTCTGCCAACTCTATTCTCACATCATAATGGAGACCAGTTAGTACCAATTACTTTCTATTTTATTCTACCACATGCAGGAATGCAACCAGAAACCTGGCAGCTGGTTTTACATTATGCTTCTGGTCCACAAGGAGCTTTTCTAAATTAGTATACCATAGCCAATGTTAAAAGTACTTGAAATAGGCATGTACAAGTATCTTCCTTCAGACTGAATTCTGACTCCCATATCAGGAAACACAAAAAAGACTTGAGCCTAACAGCCCATTAACATTCCAGGTTGGCTGATGATGGTGGAGATGTGACAGGGACAATGATAGCTAAACTACATCGAGGTTATAGGCCAAAACAATCCTACCCACATTTAATGACTGGAAGTGACAATGTGAAACTCAGACTTCTCACCAAAATGTATTTCTCAACCTTCGTTTTATGTAAGATAAAGAATTAGAAAACTATATAAGAAAAGCCAACTTACACTTTTTAAAAAAAGTCATCTTAACATGCTTCATATACCAATTCAGAGTTTTTGAAATGCTTTTATTCCCATCAACTTATTTGATTATTGCAACAACCTTGTAAGATAGAAGGTATAGATCGTGTTATCTCCAATTCTCAGCTGAAGAAGTGAACTCACACAGATCTATTAACTTGTAAGAAGTAGTGTTAGGCACAACATTTCTGATCTACCTTATCTTCTGCTATGCCAACTAGCTTTCCTTTGGGAAAAAGAAAAACATATGCAACACGTATTTTTTCTTATAATCGCATTATTCTTACTTTGAAAGGCATTTGTGATTTGCCTTCAGAATTTACTTTGCAGGAAAAACCAAATAAAATTTTAAAAAGTGGGACATTCATACAGTATAAAACATGTCTTCAGACAATCCTACTTGCTTATTTAGTAAACTTTTATTGAGTGTGTAAATATGGGGTATACAAAGAGAAATAAATCAAAAACTTCTTCAGTCTATTGAGAATAAGGAGTTGAGACAAGTAAACAATCACAATATAGCATGATAAGGACCATGATAGTGACCAGTGCTGCATGCCAAGAAGCACACAGAAAAATCTCCTCACTCAGATAAGAGCAGGGAGGCATGAGAGTGGGGGTCAGGGGTGTTTCCTAAGGGATTGATGTCTGAAAGGAGTCCAGGGGATGAATACATCATTCAGGAGAAGACAAGGTACAATGTTCCAGACAGAAGGACTCTCATTTGGAAATTCTCACATGTATCAATTCTTCCCTTTTCAAGCTTTGTTAGTGTTCCCACACTGTTCCCCGTTTTTCAAAACTGAAGGTAGTCAAACACTCGTACAAGTCCACAGACAAAGCCTGTGTGTCCATGAGTTGTCCTTTGTCCCTTGTTTTAATTTTATGGCCTAATTTCTTTTTTTTTTTTTTTTTTTTTTTATTATACTTTAAGTTCTGGGTTACATGTTCAGAATATGCAGGTTTGTTACATAGGTATACACAGGCCATGGTGGTTTGCTGCACCCATGAACCCATCACCTACATTAGGTATTTCTCCTAATGCTATTCCTCCCTTAGTCCCTGACCCCACGACAGGCCTTGGTGTGTGATGTTCTCCTCCCTGTGTCCATGTGTTCTCATTTTTCAACTCTCACTTATGAGTGAGAACATGTGGTGTTTGGTTTTCTGTTCTTATGCTAGTTTGCTGAGAATGATGGTTTCCAGCTTTGTCCATGTCCCTGCAAAGACATGAGCTAATCATTTTTTATGGCTGCATAGTATTCCGTGGTGTATATGTGCCACATTTTCTTTCACCAGTCTATCATTGATGGGCATTTGGGTTGGTTTTAAGTATTTGCTATTGTGAATAGTGCTGCAATAAACATATGTTTGCATGTGTCTTTATAGCAGAATGATTTATAATCCTTTAGGTATATACCCAGTAATGGGATTGCCAGGTCAAATGATATTTCTGGTTCTAGATCCTTGAGGAATCACCACACTGTCTTACACAATGGTCGAACTAATTTACACTCCTACCAACAGTGTAAAAGCATTCCAATTTCTCCACATCCTCTCCAGCATCTGTTGTTTTCTGACTTTTTAATGATCGCCATCCTAACTGGTGTGAGATGGTGTCTCATTGTGGTTTTGTTTGCATTTCTCTAATGACCAGTGATGATGACATTTTTTTCATATGCTTGTTGGCTGAATAAATGTCTTCTTTTGAGAAGTGTCTGTTCATATCCTTCACCCACTTTTTGATGGGGCTCTTTGTTTTTTTCTTGTAAACTTGTTTAAGTTCTTTGTAGATTCTGGATAATTAGCCCTTTGTCAGATGGATAGATTGCAAAAATTTTCTCCCATTCTGTAGGTTGCCTGTTCA
>CAUYLG010051635.1:0-63749 GCA_963573385.1 Cacajao melanocephalus | reverse complement strand
TAAGCACAATTATTGGCATAAAAGAGGTTTTTAATACCCATTTTTAGACTGCATTCTAGCCTGGGCAATAGAACAAGAATCCCGTTCTCTCTCCCTCTTTCTCTTCCTCTTTCTTTCTCTCTTTCATTCTTTTCTTTCTTTCTTTCCTTCACTCTTTCTTTCTTCTTTTCTCTCTTTTTCTTTCTTAAAAAAAAAAGAATGGGATTATAGTTATGAGCAGGATCCAAGTTGGGATTAAGGTAGGATCAGATAAAAGCTGCAGTTGAATTAGTAAATATGACTAAAACTTGAGTTGGGTGAGAGTTAAAGCCCAGGTCAGAAACAACTGGGATAAAGACAGAGGTCAAGGTCAGAATAACTAAAGTTAGCCTCAAGTTGGAGGGGCCACGAATGTACATTTCAGTGTCAGAATTAAACTTGGAGTAAAGGATGGCTTAAGGATCAGAATTGGTCTGGGGGGATAAAATTTAAGTGTCAGAACTTTCAATGGGATAAAAATCAGGAGAAGAGGCCAGGCCTAGTGGCTCAAGCCTGTAATCCCAGCACTTTGGTAGGCAGAGGCAGTGAATCGCTCAGGAGTTCGAGACCAGCCCGGGCAACATAGAGAGACCCCTCCATCTCTACAAAAATATTTTTTAAAAATTAGCCTGGTGGCCAGGCACAGTGGCTCATGCCTATAACCCCAGCACTTTGGGAGGCCGAGGCAGGCGGATCATGAGGTCAGGACATCGAGACCACCCTGGCCATGGGGAAAACCTGTCTCTACTAAAATACAAAAAATTAACCAGGTGTGGTGGTGCGCGCCTGTAGTCCCAGCTACTCAGGAGGCTGAGGCTGAGGGGATTCTCTTGAATCCGGGAGATGACGGTTATAGTGAGCCACTGCACTCCAGCCTGGTGAAACAGCAAGACTCCATCTCAAAAAAAAAAAATTAGCCTGGCATACAGTCAGGGTGGCTCACGCCTATAATCCCAGCACTTTGGAAGGCCGAGGAGAGCAGATCACCTGAGGTCTGGAGTTCGAGACGAGCCTGGCCAACATGGCAAAACCCCATCTCTCCTAAAAATACAAAAAATTAGCCGGGCGTGGTGGCAGGCCCCTGTAATCCCAGCTACTTGGGAGGCTGAGGCAGGAGAATCGCTTGAACCCATAAGGTAAAGGTTGCAGTGAGCGAGATCCCACCATTGCACTCCAGCCTCGGCAACAAGAGGGAAACTCTGTCTCAAAAAAAAAATCAGCCTGGCATGGTTGTGTGCCTGTGGTCCCAGCTACTCAGAAGGCTGAGGTAGGAGGATCACGTGAGCCCAGGATGTGGAAGTTGCAGTGAGCTGTAATCACAACACTGTACTCCAGCCTGGAAGACTGAGTGAGACCCTGTCTTAAAAAAAAAAAAAATCAGGAGAAGAAAATGCAAAGAATTGTACAATACAAAAAGTGAACCCTAATATAAACCACTGGACTCTAATTAACAATAATATACCAACATTGGTTCATCAACTGCAACAAATATAATGTAAGATGTTAATAATAATGAGGAAACTGGGGTGGGGACAGTAAGTACATGGAAACTCTGTACTCCTGCTCAAGTTTTCTTTAAACCTAAAACTGCTCTAAAAAATAAAGCTAGTATTGGTGTTTTTTTTAATTAAGATAAAAAGTTTTTAAAATCGGGACAAGGATAAAATTAGTGTTAAGATAAAGGTTAGACATAGGTTGAGCACTGGTTTGGGAGCCCTCTCTGGCCCTTCACTCATACCCTTACCATGCCGTCCTGGTTGTATAGACCCAGGGCAGCCTTTGTCCTTCTCTCTAGGCCTCCGCTGGCTGAGTGGCTGCTCGAAGTGTAGATTTCTCTATGGCTCATGGAGCGGGGAAATGGGTCTATGTATACCCATAAAGAGCTCCAGGACAGGGTTCCCCAGGCCACACCCAGCAGGAGGCACCCCAGAGTCCTGCCCAGATAGGTTGCCCATTCTGTTGGGCCAGTGATGGGCTGAAAGAGGCCAAGCCTGCTGACCATCCCAGCCTCCTGGAGGCTTGTCAGAGGACCCCAACTTCCAAGGGCAGGAAGGAATAGGGAAGTTGCTGCCTTTGTGTCTTCTCTCCTGTCCCCCTCCTTCCTCTGTTTCTATCCAAAGTGCCTGTCTCCAATCAGCCAATTTGGCTTTACCTCCACCCTTGCTGTACCCAGGTGGTTTTGTTGCTCGCCTTCAGGGAGGGGTAGGCTGAGTTTCCTCCCGGACTCCTCGTGAGTTTGGCCCTCCATTCCCAGGTGAAACCTCAAACACTCAGTAGCAGGAAGAATAGAGTAGGGTGAACAAGAGAGTGTTGGGAGCCAGGGGTTGTCAGGGTTGCTAGGTCTGCACCACAGATGGTGAAAGCCAGGGGTAGAGGTGGAAACTGCCCTGGATGGGGAGGCAGGATCTGCTATTAACTCGCTCTGTGACTCTGGGCCAGCCCGAGTGTCCCCTTCCTGAGATCTCCATCCTGGACCATCCTGCAGAGAGGCCAAGAATGTCCTGGAGCTGAGGCCAGGGCCAACACAGCGGGAGACAGAGACGCACCTGCTTGGGGTGGAAGTTGCCATTGCGGTCGCAGTTGGGGATGGGGATGATGTAGAGGTCCTCGTGGGTGCGGCTGGGGGAAGCGGCCAGCCGCTCCAGAGCCCGGTGCAGCTCGCTCTGGCAGGCGCCCTGGGGCTGGAGGAGAGGAGGACAAAATAACTCAGCAGAAGGAAGAGAGGCAGGAGGCCCAGGCTGAAGTCAGAGCTAAGTGGGAACTGAAGGCCCCGAAGGGAGCCTGGAGCCCTGGGGGCGGGGCAGGACCCAGTGAGGTGAGGAGAGGGCCTGGGTCCAGAGGACACAGTGGGGAGAGTGGGAGGCATGGAGGAGAGGGTCTCAAGCCAAGACCTTCTTCAAAGGAGGAGAGGGAAGTGAGGTGACATTGTGGGGAATGGGGCTGTGGGAACCTATGCAGAAAGCCAGGGAGGGGGCGATTTCTAAGCAGAAGGAACAGATAAAACTTACAACTGGTAACCTGTAAGACCCTCAGAAGGGACATTAGCCAGACCCTGGAGCCAGGTCCCCAGGCCCCCTGCTATGGCCAGCATTTACCCTTTAGTTACTGAGAAGGTACAGGGTGGGGAATCTAAGAAAGGCCAAGAAACCCCAGGGGGTTTGGGGCAACTGCTTTTTACCAGTGGGTGTAGAAGTTTTTCAGTATTTAACAATCAGCCATCCCAATGTATATAACTGATGAGCAGGAAAGGAATCCCAAGGAAGGGAATGAGGGCTCTCTCTGGGTCCCGATGACTCATAGTAGTTGCATCTTGCACATAGTAGGCATCCTAGAATGTGTGCTGAATGAACACGCTCCACATCTGGTGGTGATGGTGTGTGTATGTGGGTGTGTGTGCGCGTGTGTGATTGTGGGTGTACATGCATGCGTGTGTGTGGGTGTGTGAGCGTGTGTGAGCGTGTGTGTGGGCGTGTGGATGTCTATGCACATGCACATTTGTGCATCGGAGGTCCTTACCAGAGGCCGGGGTTCCTCCCGGGGCACCCCATTGACCTTCATCTTGCCCCCATTGGTGCTCCGGTCTCGAATTTTGGCCATGTGCTTCTGCAGGCACCTGCGGTCATGGGCGCTGCAGGGGTTGAAGCTGCTGTTGGGGTGGTCACCTTCATCCTTGTCTGCAGTCAGGCCGAGATAAGGAGAGGTCAGCACTGGGAGCCGTCAGAGCATCACACCAACCCAGCCTCACACCTGTGTCCTCCTCCCTGGGGATTCTCCGGCTCAGTGCTGGAGAAGAGCAGGGGGGCTGGGGAGAGGGAAGAAACAAGAGCAGCCCCCACCAATCTCCTCCCCTCTCCCCTGGAACTCTCAGAAGAATATTCCTCTCGAAGTCCTCGACTTGTCCCTCACCCCACCCAGGCCAGTGCTCAGATGAGTCACCAGCTGCAGCTGTCCAGGTGGCAGGAGGGTCCCCTGGGCCCTGCAGGGTGGTCTGAGGCAGGCAGGGAGACCCCTGCTGGATCCTGTCCCCTTTCCATTCAACTTCTCCCACCATGCCCCTCTCCATCTGATTGTTTTCCCGGTTGCCTTTCCTGATTTTTTCTGTCTGGCTGAGCCAGCCAGGGGATCCCCAGGGCTGTGGACTCTGCTGACTCTCTTCCAAATGGCCAGAATCAGAGTTTCCATGAGGAATGAGAACCCTAGCCCAAAAGGTTCTCCCCACTGGCTGGGTGGGAGAGGAGTGGGAGTTAGTGTATCCGCCTGCATAAGGAAGAGTGTGTGTGTGTGTGTGTGTGTGTGAGTGAGTGTGTGTGTGTGTGTGTGTGTGTGTGTGTCCCCAGGACCAGAACAGCCTCACACATTCCTTCAGTCCCCCACCTTGAAGTCTCCCATTCTTAGACTTCAGACTCCATCCAAAGTCCATAGGGGTTGCCCAAAACCAGGCCACTGGGGATCTGGAGACGGGAGTGATGAGGCTGGACCTTCAACCGCTCTGTGAGATCTCCTGAAGATTCTATCTGAGCTCAAGAAAAACTCCATCCAAATAGGGCATGGTGGCTCACGCCTACAATCCCAACACTTTGGGAGGCCAAGGAGGGAAGATCGCTTAAGGCCAGGATAGGCAACATAGCAAGACCCCCATCTTTACAAAATATTTAAAAATTAACCCAGGCATGGTGGCATGTGTCTGTAGTTCTAGCTACTCAGGAGGCTGAGGCAGGAGGATCACTTGAACCCAGGAATTCAACGTTCATAGTGAGCTGTGATCACACCACTGTACTCCAGCCTGGGTGACAGAGCAAGACCCTGTCTCTAAAAAAAATAAAATAAAATAAATAAAATACATTTTTTTCTAAAAAGAAAAACCCCACACACAAGTCCCAGAACTGTAGCCACAGCTCCTCCCTCCAGGCAGTAAAAACTGGAATGCAGGGCTGAGCTGGAGAAAGAGGTGGGAAGACCTCTCTGCAGATCAGAGCCACCTCTGAAATACTCAGGCTTGGCAGCTCTAAGCGCAAAGTCCCTGCCAGCATTCCAGATGTTGGCAGCCAGACAGAGGTTACATCTGGTTTGCGTCAGGGTTTTTTTCTGAGGAGTTAGCGGGTCCCTCCATGCGTGACAGCGGTCCCAGAGCTGCCTCTGGGTCAAATGGCATTTTTTTTTCTTAGCCAAAGCTGGGGGGTTCATTCTTTTTTCATTCTCCTAGTTTGAGGGGTGTGGGGAGAAATATGTGGATAAAGACAAACCAGACCAGGAGGAATCTAACCAGAAAGTCTTTGTCAATAAGCTTCCATACCAAAAGTTACTGATAAAATTCACCAAGGATGGAAGAAGATTTTGTCACAGTGGAGGGCTGGTTTAGAAAGAGGAAGAAAAGGGAAAAAATAAATAGAGGAGACAGATATAATCCATCCTTCTGCACATTTAAAATCCCAAGAAGGACAGTCCAAAGGGGACTCCAGTCCTACATCAAGTTCCTAAGAGTCAACCAAAGAGAAGACACTATAGCAAAACCCCCCACGGCCAAGTTAGGCAGCAAAAGAAGAAACAGATAAACTTTAGGAGATGAGGATTGTAAAGGGGACCATAAAAAGTTAGATCCTGAGCCCTTAGTTAGGAACCAGAGAAAGATCGGGGATCCAGGCCCTTCCTTGGAGACCTTCCAAAGGAATGTCTCTAGCCAAAGAAACCTAGGCTGGCCCAGTGATCACCTCCCTCCATGCCCCCACCTTGCACAAAGCCAGAAGGTTTGAGGATGGAGTCACCATGTTTCAGGGGTGCAAGAAGAGGAAATGGAAGACCTGAAAGAATTAGAACCAGGCTGGGTGCTCACACCTGTAATCCTATTTGGGAGGCTGAGACAGGAGGATCACTGGAGACCAGGAGTTCAAGACTAGCCTGGGCAATACAGCAAGACCCTGTCTCTACCAGAAAAAAAAAAAATAAAAGTTAGCCAGATGTAGTGGCACATGTCTGTGGTCCTAGCTACTTGGAAGACTGAGGTGGGAGGATCGCTTAACCCCAGTTCATCAAGGCTACAGTGAGCCATGATTGTACCACTGCACTCCAGCCTGGGTGGCAGAGCAAGACCCTATCTCTTAAAAAAAAAAAAAAAAATTCAAGAATTAAATAATTAGAACCAAATGTCAGAAGGACAGAAGCTGAGCTGAGATGTGAACAAAGGCCCCACCATGTTACCTAGGTAAGGCTGGAGGAGATCACTTGGACTTGTTTGCCACAGCCCAGGATACTAACACCAAGGGACACCCTTCCAACCTGGAAAGCCTTTGTTTTTCCTGAGCTTGCTTTTTTTAACGACCACAAAAGAAAGTACCGGGGGCCAGGCGCGGTGTCTCATGCCTGTAATCCCAACACTTTGGAAGGCCGAGGTAAGTGGAACGCTTGAGCCCAGGAGTTCAAGACCAGCCTAGGAAACATAGTAAAACCTCATCTCTACAAAAAATTAGCTTGGTGTGGTGACACACACCTGTAGTTCCAGCTACCTGGGAGGCTGAGGTGGGAGAATCACCTCAGCTCAGTAGGTCGAGGCTGCAGTGAGCCATGATCGCGCCATTGCACTCCAGCCTGAGTGACAAGTGAGACCCTGTCTCAAAATAAAAAGCAAGCGCTACTTTGTACAGTGATTCATTCCTCTCAATAAATGGGCAGAATGTTCTTCGGTTCAAGGAGTGGAGAAGCGGACCTCTCACCCTGGACGTATGTAGCATGAGGGTGGTAGCAGCCTCAAAAATCTCAGGAGACACGGAGTAGAAGCGTGACCATTCTTTCCATGTTGAGTTTCTTCTCTTCTCTCTCTTTGTTTTAAGAGACAGGGTCTCACTATGTTGCCCAGGCTGGTCTCAAATTCCTGGCCTCAAGTGATCCTCCTGCGTAGGCCTTCCAAAGTGCTAGGATTACAGGCATGAGCCACAGTGCTGAGTTTTTATGAGTCGAAGTTCACAAACAACTAACCCTCAGAGGATTATTAATGGATATTTGGGATATTTACCATGAAGGAGGATTGGGTACGCTCACTGAAACCTAGGCCTGCATGGAGCACAGGATGAGCCTGGAGGCACAGCTCACGCTCTTGGGTTGGTATGGTCCCATGTCACATCAGGGGTTTACCTGGGAAAAGCTGGGCCAGCAGCCTGCCTGGCTTCTCCCTTGTTAGTTTCCCCACTAGCCTGCTTATTCCCAGTTCATGTCTACACAGAGTAGAACCCACCAGATAGGGATAGTAGCTCCTTCCTTACTCTCATGGGGGCACAGGGTAAATTCCTATTTGCCTACTCACACACAGACAGGCTGGAGCTCAAGAATCAGAAATGTATACAAGCAATCACGCATCCAGACACACACTCATCCACATGTGCCTCACCCAGGTGTACTTGGGCACTCTGACCCTGCCCTGGTCGGAGACACAGAGCCAGGGCAGGGCACGCTGACTTCAACAGCTTCTCTGCGCCGTGGTTTGTTGACTTTCCTGTAATCTGTAACTTTTCCTTGCCCAACCCTGCTTCACTGGCAGACTGAGGAGCCACCCCAGGATCCGCCCCTAGGCGCTAGGATTTCGTGGGGGTAAGGGTTATAGCATTGGGTCTCTTGATAACGTTAACCTTCTCATCTCTAAAACTGGCTAAATACTTGCTATTTCCCTGCTCACACAAGAGTTCCGGCCACCTCGTGCTACTCATCCTGGTAGTGCCCTCTGGAGAAATTCCAATACCTGTGGGTTCTCCTCTGAGGAGGAGTGGAGTCAGACCTATTTCTCTGAAAAGTCCAACCTCCAAAAAGCTTGTCTGGGAGATGGGACTTCCAAGTAGGCTTGGTCCTCCTACAGCCCCCAGCTTGGAGTTAAGCCAGCTGACATCTGGCTACAGAGAAAAACCTCAGTCTTTGCTCCAGCAGCAGAGGAAGGGAAGGAGCCAGAGAGAGAAGAGGCCACACAGCTTTGGCACCACTGGCTGCAAAGCTCGTGGCAAAGCCAGAGGATTTCCTCTTTCCTGTTGCCTGATTTCACTCTCACGATTTCTCCCCAGCACCAGCCTCTGGCCCCCGAGAGACACTAGGCTATGAGCTGAGCGGGCCCAGCCATCCTGACCAGAAGTTTCAGCTGTGACACAGAGGGTCACTCACCCGTCCTGCCAGAAATGTCTTTTCCCCCTTCCCCTAGACTCTGGCTGGAGAAGCCAAGACCACTGGTGCTGGGTACCAGGCCCTTTCTCTGAGGTCTGGCTCAAGGGGTATCCCCCCCAGCATTATGTCATGCTGCCAGCCTCAGAATAAAAAGTCACATAAGGCAACTTGGCCTGTTCTTCCCACGCTGACAGCAGCAAAATGCACCAAAGGCTGCCCTACCCCCTCAACGCCTCTGAATGTTGCCCCAGATTTGCTCCCTTGTCCTACGGTTTCCCTAAGTCCTAGCATCAGCTTCTTCTTCATCACCATCCTCATCATCACTCCAGTTTTTTTTTTTTCTTTTCACTGATGACATCTGAGAATTATAGGCATCACTCCAGTTTTTTAAGCTCTGACCCCATGCCAGACATCCCAACCCTGTGAGGCAGGTCCTGTTGCCCTCCCCACTTTACAAATGAGGAAACTGACGTGAACTGGGTGGAAGGCGGGGAGGAGACACTTAGCTCTGCAGCACTCTGTCTTTGAGTGGAAACACTCCTGACACCCGAGGCACCAACCTTGCTGGCTTGGCCAGTACTAAGGAAAAATGGGAAGCTGCCATGCTCCTCCCTCCCTCTCCCCTCAAGGCACAGAATTTCTGGGAATGCCCTTGTTCCCATGACATAACTGGACTCCCAGTACTGAAGCAGGGGGGCAATATTTGCTGCATTGGCTAAAATTTAACCCAGCCTGCCTGTTCCCTGTCCCAAAGGGACTGAGAGCCAAGCTTACAAACTCCCCATCCAAATACTGCTCTCTCCATTGTCCACTCCCCCAGATTCCATGAGTCGAGGACCAGTACCAGGATGCAGAGCTGTGGACTTTTGACGCACATGCCCCACCTCATCTCTGGTGGCCTCAGTGGTGTTAAGCCACAACCTGGCCAGTTCATGGAAAGCTGAGACAGGAGGGCGGGGGTGGCTAGAGATGGAAAGAGGAGCTGCCCCCGGGGCAAATAGGAGACAGCTGGACCATAGCAGCCAAAGGAGGGGGCATGCCAAGTGGCCACCCTCCCCCAGCCACCTGCTGACACTCAGCCCCAAGAGGAAAAGGCAGAAAGAATAGATGGGTCTCCTCGACCAAGCTATTCACAGGCCAGTGGGCCCAAGCCTTGGGACCTAGAGGGGACAGTGGCCTACTGACTGTGTAAGGCTAAAAAGGATGAGTGGGTAGGGGCTTCATTATCTTATCTCATCCACAGACCCTGCAGGGCTGCGGCAGAACTCTAGGGGGTGCCTTTCACATGGTGCCATGCTGCCCAGGTCACAGAAAGGGATTAATTCTATGATTCTATGATGACTGGGCTGTGTGGGAGGGCACGGGCATAGCTTGCTCCACAGGTACCTCCAGGCTTCCTCGTCTCTCTCTAGGTACCTGCATCCATTGCATGGCTGGAGAACAAGGTAAGGAGGAAAGGGGGAGGGGCACTGCAGACCTCAGCTGCGTCATCCAAAGGGGACCTAAAGCCTAGACACCTTTTTTTTTTTTGAGATGGAGTCTTGTTTTGTCACCCAGGCTGGAGTGCAATGGCGAGGTCTCTGCTCATTGCAACCTCCACCTCCCAGGTTCAAACAATTCTCCTGCCTCAGCCTCCCTAGTAGCTGGGAGTACAGGCACACACCACTGCACCCAGCTAATTTTTGTATTTTTAGTAAAGATAGAGTTTTACCATCTTGGCCAGACTGGTCTCAAACTCCTGAACCTTGTGATCCACCTGCCTCGGGCTCCCAGAGTCCTGGGATTACAGGCGTGAGCCACCGGCCCCCACCCCACCGCCTTTTTTTTTTAAGAGATAGAGTCGCCCAGGCTGGGCTCAAGTGATCCTCCCATCTCAGCCTCCCAAGTAGCTGGGACTACAGGCATGAACCACTGTGATTGGCTAATTTTTTTTTTTTTTTTTTTTTGTAGAGACGGGGGTCTGGCTATATTGTTCAGGATGGTCTCAAACTCCTGGCCTCAAGCAATCCTCCCAAAGTACTGGGATTACAAGCATGAACCTCCACAACCAGCCCCTAGACACTCCTCGAGGCCAGTTCGCCTTATAACCAAGGAACAATCACAAATTTTTCATGCCATACCCTCCACACCCCTAGGGGGTCTTATTTTCCTCCACTATAGGATGGAGTATTCCTACCCAACCAGAGCATGAGGTATTCCTACCCAGCCCTTTGTGGGCTCTTCTGTCTTGCATTCAAAGTGCTGAGAGAGGAGGAGGCTACCAGCCACCCTTATCTGGTGCCAGATACCCTCTGGCTGGTGGAGGATGGAGATTCAAAGGGAACGTGACCCTGTTGTACCCCAAGAACCCAAGGACTCGGTCCTGGCTCCCAGTCTCAATATCCCTCCTCTACCATTACCACTGGCATCTCTGCTCCAACATCAGCGACTTTCTCCACCAGGACCCCCCTTCCCATATGTGTTGGGTGCCAGGCTGGCATTTCTCCTAGAATGTTTTCTGCTGACCCATCTCTCCCTACCCAGGGGCAGGAGGGGCAGAGAGGCCCAAGGCCCAGACCCCTGGGGTCCACCTCCTTCCTGTTTTCCCTATTTCCTACTCGCCTCAGCTAACAAGCTGCAGAGGATTGAGGAAGTGGAGGGTTTGGGACCCAGGACAGGAAGCTTGGGGCTGGAGTCCCAGCATCCGGACTGCAACAATGGAAGCTTCAATTACAAGGAAAAGAGACAGAAGCAGACAGAGGCAGAGAAGAGCAAAACAGAGTCAGAGAGGGAATGAGAAACAGAGGCATAGATACAGAAAGGCAGACAAAGAGATTCCCAAAGAAACAGAGAAAGACAAAAACAGGGACAGAGATACAGAGAAAGAGCAACAGAAAGAGAGGGAGAGAAGCAGAGCAACTGAAACAGAAACACAGGATAAGGTAGAGAAAGAAAGGCGTAATGGGCAGAAGACACTGAGGAACAGAGAACGCAAGAGCATTACTAGTGAAACCAGAGGTTGAGGGACAAATCAGGAAGAAAAAAAGAGCAAGAGAACAAAGGAAAGAGACTGAGAGTCTAAGGAGAAACTGAGAAAGGTTCGCTGAGAAACAAAGAAAGTGTAAGAATGAGGGTAGGGCAAGGGCCTTCTCAGAGTCTCTCTCTCTGTTTCTCTGCCATGGCCCCCCATCCCCTTCTCTATTCCCCATCCCACACACGTGAGGCTTCTGCAGTTCTGGGCCGGGAGCCAAGATTTTCTGACATGTCAAATCACACCTGCCTGGAGAAAAGAAGAACAGGAGGCCTGTATACCATTCCAGAGAAGGCAGAGATGCCCACGCCTGGCAGAGGGACCCCTGTCTTCCCACTACCTCTCAAACAACAAGGTGACATGGCTCTGGGCTTTAGGGAAGGGCAAGTCTAATGCCCCTCACTGCCAAAGTCCCTCTAATTTGTATGTCCCACTCCACCACAGGACCATGTAAAAAGTTCAGGCCCTGGCTCCCCAGACCCCTGGGGTTTCACCCTCAGCCTAGATCAAGAACAGAAAGCTTTCCCCCCTCCCCTATCCTCCCCAACACACACCCCACCACCATCCTCCTGTTCTCTGGCCCTAGAGAGCTGACTTAACTGGACCTTAATCTGCCACTCTTGCTCCAGCAGCCAGGTCTCCCACTGGGGCCCCCTTATCAAATAGACAACCCTTGGAGGTTTGAGATGGAGCGATGGGACAGTCTCCCTCGGTGTTGGCAACAGGCTGCTAGGGACTCGGTAGCAATTTCCTTTGTGAGCCTGTCCCATGCCAGCTGGGCCCTGCCACGTACCTGCCTTCTCTTCAATTCACAGGGGATTTTCAAGGGCCTTCCAGGGCGGCTGGAAGGGAAAGAAGCCGCTGGGAAGGGAGCGGATTCAGGAGGGACTTGGGAGGCCAGGGGTACCTTACCAGAGGGCTGCTGGCTTTGCCGGATGGCCTCGACCTCCGCCAGCTCCATGCACACGCCTTGCCCGAGCATCAGCGTGTGCAGGGGCTTCTCCACCCCCCGGGGCGGGTAGCAGCGCAGGCCCGAGCCGCAGCGGGGAGTGTACACCCCGCAGGGCATCCCCAAGCCCAGGGCGCAAGTGGCACAACAGCCACAGCCGGGCTCCCGCACCAGCTCCGTGCAGCCCACGGGGGGGCGGCAGCGCGCCAGCTTCTCCTCGGTGCAGGTCGGGCAGTGGATGGCTTCGTCGCCCAGGCTCAGCCCGGGCCCAGCCGCCAGCAGCAGGACGGCCACGAGGCAGAGGGGCAGCATGATCGCGCGAAGACTGGGCGCGGGCGCGGGGCGCGGGCGGGGAGCGCGGGCGCGCGAGCGGGCGGCGGAGGGCACACGGCGGCAGCGCCCAGAGCGCCTGGAGGACCCGACCCGGAGGGCTCGGGGAGATGGGTCGGCCGGGCGGGCGGACGCAGTCGGAGCGGGGAAGTCAGCAGGCGGGCGGCGAGGCGACGGGGCCGGGGGCTGAGCGGAGGCCCGGGTCGGCTCCCCCGGACTTTATACTGGTCGCTGGCCACACCCCCAGCGCCTTCCCAGAGGTGGGGGAGCCGGGGCCGGCGAGGGGGAGAGGGAGAGGCGGCCGTTAGGGGGAGGGGGCGCTCTCCGGAGTCGCCGCCGCCGCCGCCGCCGCCGCTACATCTGAAAGCCCTTTTCTGCCGAAGAAGGAAGCGGCGCAGTGTGGAAGCCTTGGCAGGCGCCCAGAGCGCCTCTGAACCGGAGCCCGGGAGGGGAGGCGAGGAAGAAGGGAAGCCAAGGGGCTGCTGCGGGGCCCCCTCTCCCGACGTCTGCCGAGTCTCGCCCCGCCCCGCCCCGCCAACGCGGCCTCAGTCTCCCACCGAGAAAGGGACCTCCTAGCCTGGACTGCCAGCCCCTTGGATTCGGTCTCCCTCGACAGAACCCCTTCCACCCCACCCCAGTGCTTCCAGTCTCAACCGCTGGAGACCAAGCCTCGTGAGGTGGGGTAAAGCGTACAGGCACTCAGCTAGGGGCACGGAGAGGCCTGGTGGCCCTAAGACGGTAACAGGCTCTCTTCCCCTTTGCCCTTTGCAACCTCTCGCTCCCCCGCAATCTCCCCAGGGCTCATTTGGGCCCTGGTCCACCCTGCCTTCCCCAAGGTGGAATCAACAGACCTCCCGGGGAGGGAAGGGCCGCCTAGCCTCTTCCTCCTTACTGGATGTTTGCTTCTCAGGCCCACTCAGACCCACTCCTGGAGGGAGGCAGGCCTGGGAGACTGCCACTTGCAATGTGCACGTTTTTCACTGAACAACTCCAGTGAGGCACCATTCCTTGTAGTCATTATGTGTTCGTTGAGCTATTGTGATCATTTCCCAGATGGCAGTGAAGGACTTTGAAGGGCCTGGAGCAGTAGATCACACCTGTAATCCCAGCACTTTGGAGGCTGAGGCGGGAGGATCACTTGAGCCCAGGAGTTGGAGGCTGCAGTGAGCTAGGATTGTGCCACTGCACTCCAGCCTGGGTGAAAGAAGAAAACTCTGTCTCTTTGAAAAAAAAAAAAAAAAGAAGAAGAAGAAGGCGGCCAGGAGTGGTGGCTCACGCCTGTAATCCCAGCACTTTGAGAGGCCAAGGCGGGCGGGTCACGTGGTCAGGAATTCAAGACCAGCCTGGCCAAGATGGTGAAACTCCGTCTCTACTAAAATTACACAAAAATTAGCCGGGTGCGGTGGCAGGCACCTGTTTATCCCAGCTACTCGGGAGGCTGAGGCAGGAGAGTCGCTTGAACCCTGGGGGCAGGGGTTGCAGTGAGCTGAGATCATGCCACTTCACTCCAGCCTGGGAAACAGAGTGAGACTCCGTCTCAAAAATAAAAAGAAAAGAAAAAAAAGAAGGCCAGGCATGGTGGCTCAGGCCTGTAATTCCAGCACTTTGGGACACTAAGGTAGGCGGATCACCTGGGATCAGGAGTTCGAGACCAGCCTGGCCAACATGGTGAAACCTGATCTCTACTAAAATGCAAAAATTAGCCAGGCGTGGTGGTGCGTACCTGTAATCCCAGCTACTTGGGAGGCTGAGGCAGGAAAATCACTTGAACCCTGGGAGGCGGAGGTTACAGTGAGCCGAAATCACACCACTGTACTTCAGCCCAGGTGAAAGAACAAGACTTTGTCTCAAAAAAAAAGATGAAAAAAAATGTTGAGGAAGGAATGCTTTTTTAATTCACCCAGTGTTGCTACTTGGGCTGGTAATGGGCCTGGTTTGACCCTCTGTGAAATCCTGCTGATGCCCCTATTCCCCCTAGCCTTGCCCAATCCTGCCCAAATTGAGAAGAGCCCTGGAGTAGCAATCGGAGCAAAGATCCACCTCCTAGGTTCCCTCTCAGGCCCCCCTAATTCTCATCATCCTCCCCTACAAAGGCTTCTGCTGTACTAGAGCTGCTTTCAGGATAAGGGTACCTGTCCAGGAATAATCAGTAACCCACTGTGGATTTTTTTTGTGGTGTTGGGGGGGGTTGGCCTAGAAAGCTGCAGGTCAGCCAAGCTGAAATGCAGTTCAAGGACCCTCTTCCTGCTTCTTCCCCCAGGACAGGGGTCTTTCAACCTCACAGGGGTTGGTTTACCTCCTACTTTCTCCAAGTACAGACTTCGAGAATGATTGCAGGGAGATTGCAGCCGGACCTGCAGGACAGACCAAAAAGTTGCAAACCGACGGCACCTACTGGCAACCATCAAGACTGCAGAAGGGCTGGAAAGTGACGCCCGGGGCCCAGATTCTGGGATTCTCTCCATTCCATCTCACAGATGAAGTGGGGACCCTTCTGCCCCACATGCCCTGGAGAAGGGCAAACAGAACCAGCTTCCTCAAGTCCCTGGGGAAGCCCAGCCTGTGCCTGATTCAGAAACCTGCCCCCACGCCATCTCCCTCCTTCATCATCGCTAGACCCTGTTCTGCCACCAACTTGTGTGAACTTGGAGTTTGACTGACCTCTGCTGTAACATGGAGGTAGATCAACTCTACCCCTCCTGCCTCTGGAAGCTCTTGTGACAATAAAATGGAATGGAGAAAAATAGTTCTGCTCCCAATGCCAGACAGGTACCCTGGTCAGCAAACCCAAGAGGAGTAAAGGTGCCGGGACACAGAGGCAGGAGTGCAGGAGAGGCCAGACAATGCCACGCGACATGCCTGGGATGAAGCATGAGTGCACGTAAGTGTGGGAAATCTGGAAAGGTTGCCAGACGAGACAGATTCCCACACCTCAACCCAGCCCCTCAATCCATCCTCTGGTGTCCTTCCACCCTTCATCCTTGGGTTAATTCCAAGGAGGCAGGAAGATGTGCAGGGAGAGACCTTCCAAGCACCTCCCACCATTCATGCAACACACATGTATTGAACACCTAATATGCTCAGGCTTTATGCTACGTACTAGAGATGCAAAGATGACCAAGATCACCCCCTGCCCTCAAGGAGCTCACTGCTTAATGAGAGAAGATAGTATGTAAATAAAACACATCTGAGAAGTGTGCAGGTGCCCTGGGAGGTGCTCACATGGGGCGCAATGGGGATCCAGAGCCACAAGTGCTCGGTTCTACAGGCTAAAAGCCTTCCTTAAAGAGATGATGCTGGAACCAATGGCCTTCCACACTACAAGAATCAGCAAAGTGTTAGCTCCGAATGACCTGGATTCTGACCCCAGCCCTGTCACTGGGCTCACTAGGAAACGTAAAACAAGTTACTTGAGCTCTCTGAGCTTCAGGCCTTATCTGAAAAATGGGACTTTGCAGCAAGAACAAGAGAGAGGGACCTATGCAAAGTGCCTGGCACATAGTAGACGCCAAGTGTTTGCTCCCTGCTACCCGTCTCCTCCTGGGAACTGCAACTTCTCCACATGGCTGACAGCCCCCGTGGCAAGACCTGTGTCTCCCCCACTGAACTAGAGGCTCTCGGAAGACTGGGTTTAGTGTCCCCCTTCAGCCTGCAAGTGTCTGGGAGAGGCTGTATAAAGAGCATGAGTTGAGGCATGGTGGCTCACGTCTATAATCCCAACACTTTGGGAGGCCAAGGCAGGTGGATTGCTTGAGCGCAGAAGTTCAAGACCAGCCTGGGAAACATGGCAAAACCTGGTCTCTGCAAAAAAAGAATTACAAAAACTAGTCAGGTGTCGGGGCATGCACCTGTGGTCCTAGCTACTCGGAAGGCTGAGGTGGCAGAATCACTTGATCCCAGGAGGTCAAGGCTGCAGGGAGTCAAGATAGCTCACTACACTCCAGCCTGGGCAACAGAGCAAAACCCTGTCTAAAAAAAAATTAGCCAGCTATGGTAGGTAGCATGTGCCTGTAGTCCTAGCTATTCAGGAGGCTGAAGCAGGAGGGTCCCTTGAGCCCAAGAGTTCAAGGCTGCAGCAAGCTATAAGTGACACTGCACTCCAGCCTGGGTAACAGACCGAGACCTGGTCTCTTAAAAATAAAAAATAGTTCTCTTCCTTTCTCCACCATCGTGGTGTGTGCTTTATCCGTTTCTCGCCATGTCTTCTCACAGGACTTTCAGGATTAAGCAATTCCTGGCCAAGAAACAAAAGCAAAATCATCCATTCCCCAGTGGATTCAGATGAAAACTGGTAATAAAATCAGGTACAATGCCAAAAGGAAACATTGGAGAAGAACCAAGCTGGGTATATAAGAAATTACACATGAGATGGCACACATATTTATGCTGTCTGAAGGTCACAATCATGTTACCAAATCAAGCTGAAAATGTCACCACTATCTGGAGAATTTTGAACAGAGTTTCCTCTCTGGATTTGTTATGAAGACGTTGGTTGGCTGGGTTCAGTAATAAATATGTGAGACCTTTCATTTCCAAAAGAAATTAAAAATAATAAGATAATAAAAAATAAAATTGTTTCTAAAAAAGAGAATGGGGCCAGGCGCAGTGGCTCAAGCCTGTAGTCCCAGCACTTTGGGAAGCCAAGGTGGGTAGATCAAGAGATCAAGACCATCCTGGCCAACACTGTGAAACCATGTCTCTACTAAAAAATACAAAAATTAGTTTGACTTGGTGGCACAGGCCTGTAGTCCCAGCTACTCCAGAAGGCTGAGGCAGGAGAATCGCTTGAACCCAGGAGGCAGAGGGTGCCGTGAGCCGTGATCATGCCACTGCACTCCAGCCTGGTGACAGAGCGAGACTCCATCTCAAAAAAAAAAAAAAAAAAAAAGCATGAATTTGGAGTCAGAGGACTTGGGTTCAAGTTGCAACACAGCCTCTTAAGAGCTTGGCCAGGAATCACTTAATCCTGAAAGTCTTGTGTTGCCTGTAAACCCAGAACTTTGGGAGACCAAGGCAGGTGGATCAGTTGAAGCTCAGGGGTTCGAGACCAGCCTGGCCAACATGGTGAAACCCTATCTCTACTAAAAATACAAACATTAGCTGGGCATGGTGGCGTGCACCTATAATCTCAGCTACTCGGGGGACTGAGGCAGGAGGATCACTTGAACTCAGGAGGCAGAGGCTGCAGTGAGCCGAGATGGCACCACTGCACTCCAGCCGGGGTGACAGAGGAAGACTCCCTCTCAAAAAATTAATTAATTTAAAATTTTGCACACACACACACACACACACACATATATATATATTGAGAGAGAGAGAGAAATGGGCTTACATTCCACAAAATAGTTGGAAGAAAAAACAAGATAATGAATGAGAAGAGACTCTGGAACCCAAGGAGAGGGTGCAGGTGCAGGTGCTGGTTGCTGGTTTTTTCCTCCTGGCTGATGTCTCCTTGTGAACTGGGAGCTCCGACTAGGAGCCTCTCCAGGGCAGAAACCTGGCCCTCCTTCCCTGCCATTTTTCTAAGCCCAGGGCTCTACCAAAAAATGAAACCTCCTCTTCCACAGCATTCTTGTCTGTCCCTGCCTCCTGGGCACCCTGAGGACTGGGAGGACACTCCTGCTGATGAATGGAAAAAGAAAATGCCTACTCCCTCCCAGCCTCCTCCACCTCCCACCCTAGCCGGCTTGTTGCTTAGAAAGTCTCACTGGCTTCCTTGTTGGTACAATTTCCAACCTCTGCAGGCTGAGCATCTTAGAGAATAGATAGGAAGAGGCTGGGCACGGTGGCTCACACCTCTAATCCCAGCACTTTGGGAGGCTGAGGCAGGCGGATCACTTGAAGTCAGGGGTTCAAGACCAGCCTAGCCAACATGGTGAAACCCCATATCTACTAAAAACACAAAAATTAGCCAGGTATGGTGGTGGCTGCCTGTAATCTCTGCTACTTGGGAGACTGAGGCACGAAAATTGTTTAAACCCAGGAGGCAGAGGTTGCAGTGAGCCAAGATTGTGCCACTGCACTGCAGCCTGGGCAACAGAGCAAGACTCTGTCTCAAAAGAAAAAGAGAGAGAGAAACAGAGAAAAAAGATAGGGAAGCCGGGCGTGGTGGCTCATGCCTGTAATCCCAGCACTTTGGGAGACTGAGGCAGGCAGATAACTTGAGGTCGGGAGTTCGAGGCTAGTTTTTATTTATTTTTATTTATTTTTTTTTTGCAGAGATGAAATTTTGCCACGTTGCCCAGGATGGTCTTGAACTCCTGCATTCAAGCGATCCACACCTGCTTTGGCCTCCCAAAGTGCGGGGATTACAGACATGAGCCACCATGCCTGGCCTCATGGTCTTTATACAGCCTCTCTCAGACACTTGCAGGCTGATGGGGGACACTAAACCCAGTCTTCCGAGAGCCTCTAGTTCAGTGGGGGAGACACAGGTCTTGCCACGGGGGCTGTCAGCCATGTGGAGAAGACCAGCCTGACTAACATGAGGAAACCTCGTCTCTACTAAAAATACAAAAATTAGTCAGGCGTGGTGGTGCATGCCTGTAATCCCAGCTACTCGGGAGGCTGAGGCAGAAGAATCGCTTGAATCCAGGAGGCGGATGTTGCTGTGAGCCGAGATCGTGCCATTGCACTCCAGCCTGGGCAACAAGAGCGAAACTCCATCTCAAAAGAAAAGATAGGAAAAAAGCAAGCTCAATTGTCAGGGGGAAAGACACAGTCCTGCCCTCAGGGAATCCCTGAGTTGATGGCCTGCCCTAGGGAGCATGTTGTCTGATGGAGGAGACAAACTATACATAATAATGAAAGTGAACACAATGCTCATGGACTACATGCAGGACATGGCTCGAGCGCTTCACTCGTGCACGTCACAGCAACCTCATGAAGTAGGTCCTATCATCATCCCTTTCTAAGACAGGGAAGAGGAAGCATGGAGAGGTTTGTAACTTACTCAGAATCACACAGCAAGTAAGTGGAAGAACAGGGATGATGATAGGACCCAGGCAGTCTGGCTCCAGAGTCTCTATGATTAGCCCCTGTGCTTTACTGCCTTCCAAAACAGCTGTCAGAACACTCTAATGCCAACAAGGGCAAGAGAGTCTGATACAGAGTACCAGCTGGGTGGGGGGATCAGGGCAGAGGTGGCATTGGTAGGGGACTGGGCTCCAGGCCTCCTCATAACTTTGGCCTCCTAGCGCCTTTCCTGATTGCCCTGGAATGTCCGCTGCGCCCACAGTGAGTAGGGGAGCTTAGTTCCCCTCCATGTCGGCTGACATCTAGGTCCCAGTCACCCGAGGTATGGGCAGAGCAATGGTAAACCAGTACAGCTGCCTTCCTGCCCACTAGGGCCCCATACTTGGAGAGACCAGATCAGGAGAATCAGGTTCTCCACAGAAACAACACAGTGCAGAGGGAGGTCTGGTCCAGCCCAGCCCCAGCATCTGGAGCCTGAGTCTTTCCCTGGGAACACATGGCTTCAGAGGTGAACATCCAGGCAAGAGAGGAGGAGGGGAGAGGAGAGCCACCTGCAGTTGGGCTGGCCAGTATCTGGTTTTCTATCTCCAGGCCAGCCAGCTTTGCTACTTACCAGCTTTGTGACCACTTCCTGTTCCTCAGCTTCAGTTTGGCCATCTGTAAAACGGCGGAGGGGAACTCATTGAATTGTGAAGCCCCTTCCAGCTCTGGCAATCTAGGAATCTAGGACCTCTGGCATCCTTTTGCATGGTCCAGGGCCCCATGCTGGCATGGCTTCCAACACTCCAGAGCCTGCACTGTTTCCAGGCCAATTGGCACCAAGAGGAGCGCCTTCTCATTGTCCAAAGCCTGAGCAGGAGACAAGCCAAGTGAATGATGTTGGGCCCTATGAGAGTTCTGTCACCATCCCGAGAAGTGATGAGGCTAACCCAAGAGCATACAGCTAGCAAGTAATCGAGCCAAGACTTGGGCCAAATACATTCACTGCCTGCTACAATCTCAGCCTTCTATGACAGTGAGCAATGGTCTCAGAACTCGAGAAAGATGGGGGTAGGGGGAAAGAAGAAAGTGCAACCTGGGAAAATCTTGCAGAGGACACTTGCAAAAGCAGTGATGCCCAGGGGACTCTGAGCAGAGACAGCCAGAGGTTGGCTGGGAAATCTTTTCCCCTGCTTCCCTGACATGTGTTGAGTCAAAAGGCAGGTGACCTGACAGATCAGAGCCCCAGAATCAGAGAAGACACCCTGTCCACATTCCCAAGAGGGCCTCTATGCCCTGACTCCTGCTTCTCCCACCCTGGGGAACAAAGTGCCACCTTCCCCTTAGGAAATCCTAAAGAGACCAAGGGACCTCTGAGCCCAAAGAGACCTCCAAAAGGGCTTTAGGCTTAGAGAGGCCCCCACAGAGCGGTCTTTAGACTCCATAAGCAAACTCCCCAGAGTGTGCTGGACCTCCAGAGCGATCTCCTACACCCATGCACACAGGGCCCTTACCCCCAACTGCATGCCTCCCCCTTTCCCCACAAGCAGTAGGAGCTCCCAGGTAGCACCAGTCATGCCTTCCGCATATTCCCAGACCTCTCTTCTGGTTCCATCATCGCATAGCCAGAGCCAGGATCCTTCATGCCGGCGTCTCTGCCTCATCCTTTCTCTCCTCCTCACCCGTGCCCACTTCTTCCCAACCTTCCTCTTCTCCCTTCCCAGAAGAACATCCTGGCCTGAGGGGCCTCCCAAGATTGGTGGTGACCAGACATCCCAACCCCACTTGGAAAAGTAGGGAAGGGCCTCCAGGAAAGGTGAATGGATTACAAGAGAGGAAACGGAGTAACTGCATGCCTCCATTTCCTCATCTGCGAAATACATAGCTCATGGGATTGTTATGAGAAACTGTACCGAGTGGGTGGAAAGAGTGCCCTGCTTCCAGTTATGCCTCATTTAATAAATACATGTGGAAAGACATAATGGGAAACCACTCCATACCCACCAGATGGGTAAAAAAAAAAAATACTGACAATACCAGAATGTGAAGTAAGGGGACTCTCATATAATGCTGGTAAGAAAACAAATTTGTACAACCACTTAGAAGCAACCAGTAATTCCACCCTTAGCTGTATACCCAGCAGAAGTGTGTGTGCGTGTGTGTGTGTGTATTCCAAAACACATGTTGAAGTGTGTCATAGTAGCACTATTTAGAATAGCCAAAAATGGAACCAATAGAATTGTTAAGTCTTGACTTGAATATGCTATTGATACATCCAACAATATAGACGAATCGTGTGTTAGCAAAAGATTACTACTGTATTCACTCTATATAAACTCAAAAACAGGCAAAACTAATAATATGATTTGAATGCCTTCGCCAAAACTCATGTTGAAATGAATGTAATCATCATTGAACAGTATTAAGAAGTGGGACTAGCCAGGAGCGGTGGCTCACACCTGTAATTCCAGCACTTTGGGAGGCCAAAGCAGGAGGATCACCTGAGGTCAGCAGTTCAAGACCAGCCTGGCCAACATGGTGAAACATCATCTCTACTAAAAATATTTTTTAAAAAATAGCTTGGCATGGTTGTGGGCGCCTATAGTCCCAGCTACTCAGGAGGCTGAGTCAGGAGAGTAGCTTGAACTCAGGACACACAGGTTACAGTGAGCTGAGGTCGTGCCACTGCACTCCAGCCTGGTGACAGAACAAGGCTCTGTCTCAAAAAAAAAAAAAAAAAAGTAGGACCTTTCAGAGATGATTAGGTCATGAGGGCTCTACTCTCATGAATGGATTAACACCGTTATCACAGGAGTGGTTTAGTTATCACAGGAGTGGGCACCTGATAAAAGGATGAAGTTTACACCTGTAATCTCAGCACTTTGGGAGGCCAAGGCAGGAGGATCACTTGAGCCCAAGAGTTTGAGACCAACCTGGGCAACATGGCAAAATCCCATCTCTACAAAAAATACAAAAATTAGCTGGGTGTGGTGGGGTGCACCTGTAGTCCTAGCTACTCAGGAGGCTGAGGTGGGAGAATCGTCACCTGAGCCTGAGGTGGTTAAGGCCTCAATGAACTGTGGTTGCACCACTGTACTCTAGCCTGGGCAACAAAGTAAGACCCAGTCTCAAAAAAAAAAAAGTAGTGGCTCACGCCTGTAATCCCAGCACTTTGGGAGGCTGAGGCAAGCCGATCACCTGAGGTCAGAAGTTGGAGACCAGCCTGGCCAACATAGCAAAACCTCATCCCTACTAAAAATACAAAAATCAGCCAGGCATGGTAGCACATGCCTGTAGCCCCAGCTACTTGGGAGGCTGAGGTAGGAGGATCACTTGAACCCTAGAGACAGAAGTTGCAGTGAGCCAAGATCATGCCACTTCACTCCAGCCTGGGCAACAGAGCAAGACTCTGTCTCAAAAAAAAAAAAAAAAGGAAGTTTGGCCTCCTTCTCTGCCTCATACATTTGCTTTTGTCCTTCTACCTTGTACCATGGGAAGACCCTTGACAGATTTCAGTGCCATGCTCTTGGACTTTGCATCTTCCAAAACCATGTGCCAAATAAACTTTTTTTTTTTTTTTGAGACGGAGTTTTGCTCTCGTTGCCCAGGTTGGAGTGCAATGGCGAGATCTCCACTCACCGAAACCTCTGCCTCTCGGATTCAAGTGATTCTCCTGCCTCAGTCTCCAGAGTAGCTGAGATTACAGGCATGCACCACCATGCCCTGCTAATTTTGTATTTTTAGTAGAGACAGGGTTTCTCCATGTTGGTCAGGCTGGTCTTGAACTCCCGACCTCAGGTGATCCGCCCGCCTCGACCTCCCAAAGTGCTGGGATTACAGGCGTGAGCCACTGCGCCCGGCACTTTTATTGTTTATGAATTACCCAGACTGTGGTATTCTGCTATAGCAGCAGAAAACAGACTGAGACAACTAATCTATGTTTTTAGAAATCAGGATAAAGTTTACATTTGAGGAAGGGAGTGGAGGTAGCCTTACGGGGTATAGGTAATATTATTTAGTTGCACGGTATTTCACTAAGTGAACATTTATTGAGCTAAACATTTCTCTTTTCTGCACTTTACTGTATGCATGTTATACTTCCATTTTTTACTGAAAAAAAAAAGGCTTTTCCTGTTTTGTTTTGTTTTTTAAAAAGTGCTGGCTCTTAAGTCGGCCTGCCTGGGCTGGATTCCTGGCATTAGAAACCAGGAAGTTAGCCTGTGCCTCAGTGTCCTCATCCCTCGTATTAAATGAATATTATTATAGTGTGGCTATGACGACTAAATGAATGAATCTGCCTAAAACACTGAGAATGCTGCCTGCCAAATATTAAGCGCCCAGTGAGTGTTAGTTATTAACCATGGCCAGCCGTGGGTGAGATTAAAAGCACGGCACCAAAAGGCCAGCACTGAATGCTGGATTTGCCATTTACTAGCTCTGTGACTTTGGCAAAGTGGTATCCTCCCTCTTATCCTCAAATGCCCTCAGTTGTAAGAGACATAATGCCAGCCCAGCCTGATAGGCCTGTGCAGAAACTTGCTGAGACAATGTATGTAAAGCACTGAATGCAGTGGCTGCCACAGAGTAAGGCTCAACACCTGTTATCCTATTGATCACCATGGTAACCCTATAAACCCATTTTATAGATGGGGCTCCAGGTAGTCAAAACATGGGCTTGGCCGGGCGCAGGGGCTTACACCTGTAATCCCAGCACTTTGGGAGACTGAGGCAGGCGGATCACAAGGTCAGGAGATCAAGACCATCCTGGCCAACATGGTGAAACCTCATCTCTACTAAAAAATACAAAAATTAGCTGGGCGGCACACACCTGTAATCACAGCTACTCGGGAGGCTGAGGCAGGAGAATCCCTTGAACCCAGGAGGCGGAGGTTGCAGTGAGCCAAGATCTCGCCACTGCACTCCAGCCTAGCAACAGAGCAAGACTCCATCTCAAAAAAAAAAAAAAAAGAAAAAAGAAAAAAAAAACATGGGCTTAAGGTCACATGTAACTGAATGTCATCATTTTTAAGACAACAGAGCCTGTATTGCATTCACACCCAGCCTCCAACGGGCACCTCCCCCTCTCCACCTCCAGAGGCAGCACAGCCTTGGAGTTTTCCCCAAACCCAATCAGCACCTGCCCAGTGGCCCTGCTACCACCGAGGCCCTTGTCTTTCCAACTCCAGTGGTCAGATTCTGTGTGTCCAGAGAGGGTTGTGTCTTCCCTGCTGGCCCAGCTCTAGCGCCAACCTGAGAGCTCTGGTGCCCTCAGTCAGGGTGCCTCCCCGGCCCCAGATCTAACCTCAGCTGTGGGAAGAGAGGTCTCAGAGAGAAATCACAGTGCCCAGCAGGCTTTCCATGCCAGGGGCCTCTTTCACTGCAGCCTCCTTTTGTCTTTGGTCTGAGAGAGATGAAGATGACTGATGACGGCTGAAGGGAACTTGAGGGTAGAGGAACAGGGTTAGGTAGGCCCAGCAGCAAGGCCTATCATGCCTGGAACTCCTAATCCACATAGCCTCCTGAAGCCTGGATTCACTCCTGTGGCCTGAGCCATTTCCAGAGACTTGATGTTTGGAGCCAGTAATCCTCAAGATCTGTGCAGGCTGTTCCTTACTCCCATCCAGGCACGATGCTCTCAAGAGCAGCAGAAGCCGGGCCCCAAGCCAGGGGAAAGCCAGACAGCCTGAGATGGAAAAGAGCTTTGCTCCCAGCTTGGGATGCAAACTGTGGGGCAGTCTGCACTGGTCTTGCAGTGGAAGCCAGGGTTCAAAGCCCAGCTGTGCCCGTATTAGCTGTGGGCCTGTGTCTTCACCACTGTGGACCTCAGTTTCCTTATCTGTAAACTGGGGATGCTATTTTCTACTTCACTCTGGGGGATTGTTAAGGTGGACAAATGAGGCTGTCTATAAAAATGAAAGGCTTGTATACCAGAAAGCAGGTTACAAATTGATGGTATTCTTATTATGACTCTCTTGGGTCTCTTTTGATGCTAAGATTCTATGATAATTTAGAGGTAGAGAGAAAAGGAGGGAGTGCTAGCAAGGGAAAGACCAAGAGAGGGAGGAGCTGAAACAAAGAATAGGACAGAGAGATGGAAAGGCAGAGAAGGGTGAATAGATGTGATGAAATGAAAAACTTATAGAGATAGGAGAGAATTTTTTTTGCCCAGCCTGGGCAACAAGAGTGAAACTCCATCTCAATAAATAAATAAATAAGGCCAGGTGCGGTGGCTCACAGTCTCTCTCTGTCACCCAGGCTGGAGTGCAGTGGCACAATCTCAGCTCACTGTAACCTCTGCCCACTGGGTTCAAGCGATTCTCCTGCCTCAGCCTCCCGAGTAACTGGGATTACAGACATGCACCACCACACCCCAGCTAATTTTTGTATTTTTAGTATAGACGGGGTTTCACCATCTTGGCCAGGCTGGTCTTGAACTCCTGACCTCGTGATCCACCCACCTTGGACTGTCAAAGTGCTGGAATTACAGGCATGAGCCACCTCACCCAGCCGATGGGAGATATTTAGAAACAGGTATGAAATCAAAGATCCCAGTCTAAACTCCTCCTCTCCATTCATTCATTCATTCATTCATTCATTCATTCATTCATTCATTCTTCAGAGGAAAGAATGAGGTAGTAGCTGTCAAGCTTGACCAAGTCTCAGGGCCCACATCTACCCATCAGGCTTGCTCCCAGCAGCAGCCAAGAGCCCTCTGAGGGCAATGGACTGGAGGATGGGTTTCTGCAGTTCCTCAAGTCAGACCCCTGGGTCCTGAGTCCAAAGTCCAAGGCAAGGGTCAGCTACCTGGAATGCTAGTCCCCTGCCTCTACTCCCACCCTGACTTCCACTAATGAAAGGGAGTTTCATTAGGCTCTTTCAGGCCACACTGACATGTACACCTCAGTACCCAGCTCCTACCCAGGCAAACAAGTAAACAGGCATAGGATAGAGGAAGGAGAGGAGCCGGAGAGCCTGAAAAGGTGAAATGGTCAGGGAAACAGGTGGATGCCGGGTAGAGGCACACAGCACTCGACCCCGTCCTACTCCTCTCTTCTTGAGCCCCACCCTAATGCTTCCTGAGGACGTTATGTGGAATGTCAGAGCTAGTGAGAAAGTGACAGGTTCAGGTGACCCCATACCCCACCACATTAGGAGGCATCACTGGCTTTCCCACCCCATCCCCCACGTCAGCTTGCTGCCCCGTTGCAGTCATCTACGGCTCTAGGCCTTAGTTTACCATCTCTACAATGGGGAGGTGGGACTTAGTGATCTAAAAGCCAGCCCAGGGCCGGGCATGGTGGCTCAAGCCTGTAATCCCAACACTTTGGGAGACTGAACTGGGAGGACCACTTGAGCCCAAGAGTTTGAGACCAGCCTGGGAAACATAGCAAGAGGTCGTCTCTACAAAAAAAAAAAAATTTTTTTTAATTAGCCAAGCTTGGTGGCACAGGCCTGTAGTCCCAGCTTCTCAGGAGACTGAGGCAGGAAGATCGCTTGAGCCCAGGAGTTTGAGGCTGCAATGAGCCGTGATCATGCCACTACACTCCAGCCTGGGCAACAGAGCTGAGACTCTGTCTCAAAAAAAAGAAAGAAAAAAGGAAGTCTTCCCTTCCCTCCACCTCCTTACAATTCCTTCCAGATATTCTCAATGCGTGTATATATATAATTTTATTTACCCAAATAGAATTATGTTCTACACAGTATTTCCTTCACTTTTTTTTTTTTTTTTTTTTTTTTTTAGACGGAGTCTCACTCTGTTGCCCAGGCTGGAGTGCAGCGGCATGATCTCAGCTCACTGCAACCTCTGCCTACCAGGTTCAAGCAAGTCTCCTGACTCAGCCTCCCGAGTAGCTGGGATTACAGCCATGCACCACCATGCCCAGCTAATTTTTGTATTTTTTAGTAGAGACGGGGTTTCACCATATTGGACAGGCTGGTCTCAAACTCCTGACCTCATGATCCACCCACCTTGACCTTCCAAAGTGCTGGGATTACAGGTGTAAGCCACTGTGCCCAGCCAGGGTGTGACCATTTTTAAATTTTTGATGGATAGGGAACTTCTGTGCAGATTTAGGGATTACTAATCTCTGGTCCTGAGCTGCTCCCCTCTGTAACCTCCCTTGCTCTCCTCCCAACTTTGTCCACATTTATTTGCCAGGGGCCACCTAGAGGCTGGGCTCTATGGGACATTTTAGGTTTTCCTGGCCTCCTCCAACTGGAGGCTGGTATCCTGGTAAAAAAATAAATAAATAAAAATAAATAAATAAACTGACCAGACCCTGCCAGTTGTCAACCTCAAGGTAAACAGCGCTTCTTGGCCCAGCCCTAACCACCTGAGTACTCTGGCGTTGGCCCAGCATCGGCCCAGCGCCATCCAGGAATTCCCAGTGGGCTCCAGCCTAGCCAGCTCCAAACCCCAAATCCAAAGCCACACTTTCAGTCCAGCCTCATTATGCTGGGAGAGCCTGCAAAAGAGAAGAAATGCTGCTTTTTCTGGGGGAGCTTCCAGATCCATGAAGGGAACACTGTGCCTCCAGGACCTTCCCTCCCCTTGCCAAAGATCAGAAAGCAGGGAAGCACACAACACCCAGGAGAAACCAACCAAAGAATACTCATCAAAGGAACTCATCCTCATATGCAAATATGCAAATATACACTGAACGACTTGAAGAGGTTCAATTTAAAAGACTGTCAGAGAAGACTCCCTGGAGAGGAGAATTTTGAACTGGTTTTGGAGAAGGAATTTGTGGGACTAGCAGGGAAGGAAAATCCTGGAAAGGAGCAGAGGTAGTCGTTGCTGACATGTCTTTGAGCACTTATTACTTGCCAGGCAATTAATGCACTAAAAAAATTTATTTATTTATTTATTTATTTATTTATTTATTTATTTTAGATGGAGTTTCGCTCTTGTTGCCCAAGCTGGAGTGCAATAGTGCAATCTCGGCTCACGGCAACCTCTGCCTCCCAGGTTCAAGCGATTCTCCTGTTTCAGCCTCCCAAGTAACTGAGATTACAGGCGTGCACCACCACACCCGGCTAATTTTTTTGTATTTTTAGTAGAAACGAGGTTTCACCATGTTAGCCAGGCTGGTCTCAAACTCCTGATCTCAGGTGATCTGCCCGCCTCGGCAACCCAAAGTGCTGGGATTACAGACATGAGCCACAGCGCTCCTCAGTTCGAGACCAGCCTGGCCAACATGGTGAAACCCCCGCTGTACTAACAATGCAAAAAACTTAGCCTGAGTTGGTGGCACCCTCGTGTAATCCCAGCTACTCTGGAGGCTGAGGCAGAGGAATCGCTTGAACCCGGGAGGGGAAGGTTGCAGCGAGCCGACATCGCGCCATTGCACTCTAGCCTGGGTGACAGAGTGAGACTCCGTCTCAAAACAAACCAACCAACCTTCAGTCTTAGGCATTTCCTTGTCAAATCAGAACAGCTGTTCTGGACCGCAGGGTTCACGGAGGTGTGCAAAAGTAACCAGTCAGAGGGTATCTGGCCAGCTAGCTGCGGAAAAGGTTTTAGCCCCAGACAGCCCGAGCCCACCCACAGCTCAATAGGCCATAACGACAAGTTATTCCTTTCAATTTGCCAGTTGCAGTCCAGTGCTGCTCTACTGGGAACCTGAATGCTGCCCTCCATTCTGTAAAGACTTCCTACATCCTTCCATTATATGGAACCCCCAAACCACAACTACAGCACTTTTACTTCTTTAAATTATTTTTATTAGATTTTTATTTATGTATTTATATCTCGAGACGGTCTCAGTCTGTCACTCAGGCTGGAGTGCAGTGGAGCAATCACTTCACTGCAGCTCAATCTCTGGGGCTCAAGCGATCCTCCCTCCTCAGCCTCCAGAGCTGGGGTTATCAGCTATTTTTTTTTTCTTTTTGGGTAGAGACGGGGTCTCGCTATGTCGCCCAGGCTGGTCTCCAACTCCTACGCTCCAGTGATCCTCCCACCTCGGCCTCCCAGTGTGCTTGAGTACAGACGCCAGCCACCGGACACAGCCTACTTTCTGTCTTTCTTTCTTAAGACAGAGTCTCATTCTGTCGCCCAGGCTGGAGTGCAGTGGCGTGATCTCGGCTCGCTCCAACCTCCACCTCCCAGGTTTAAGCGATTCTCCTGCCGCAGCAGGAGTAGCTGGCATTACAGGCGCCTGCCACCACGCCCGGCTACTTTTTGTATTTTTTGTAGAGACGGGGGTTTCACCACCTTGGCCAGGCTGGTCTTGAACTCCTGACCTCGTGATCCACCCACCTCGGCCTCCCAAAGTGCTGGCATTACAGGCATGAGCCACAGCGCCCGGCCTTACTTTTTTTCTTTGAGGGGAGAGGGGGCGGGGTTGAGGCAGACGCCAGAACCTCTTGGCTTCAACCAAGTAGCCAGGCGGCCTTTTTAGAAAGCCGGCACTGAGTTTCCTCAGGAAAACGAAGCTAAGGCTTCCATTGCCCTCCCTAGCAATCTCAGAACAGAGAACGGTTTTTAGATTTCAGAAATCTTAAACAGACTGGCAGCGCCTGGAGAATAAACATCCTTCGCTTTTCACCTGGACACTTTTGCCTCAGGCAACCCATTCCCGCTGCCAAGGCCCGGCTCTTCCGAGCTTTCCGCAAGAGAAAACAAATGAGCCCTCATCATTAGCCAGATTCCCTGTCAGTCTCTCCGCTACGACGCCGAGTGGTGTATTTTGAAATCTCTCTAGTCCCGCCTCCCTTACTTGATTGGTTTATTCGAACAAACACCTGACCAACTCAGCCGTTGATAGGTGTATATAAAAGACCAGCTACGATTGGTTCTTCTAGACAGAGACGGCGAAAGCGAGTCAGGGATTGGCTTGTCTGCTTCGGGCGGGCTAAAGGAAGGTTCAAGTGGAGCTCTTCTAACCGACGGGCGTCTGTGGAGAGGCGGCTTGGTCCGGGGTCGTCTCGTGGGTCCTGCCGGTTTAGTCGCTTTCAGGGTTCTCGAGCCCCTTCACGACCGTCACCATGGAAGTGTCACCATTGCAGGTACGGCTCGTGGGAGGGACTGGCGGTAGTGTGCCTCAGCTCGGCCCGGGCATCTCTCTGGCCGCCCTTGGCGGTTGAAGCTCCGGGGCTGCGGTCCGGCAGGCGACCAGCTTGGGAGCCCATATTCTCCACCTCCCGGTTCCGGGGTGATCGTGGAGAGGCGGAAGCCCTTTACGGTGCTAGCAGTGAAGTATGTCGGCTAAACCGGCTTCCAGGGTGTGTTGCGTTGTTGCCCTGTTTCTAGGGGCAGCATTCCGTTGGTCCCGTAGTGGATCCCTGGTACAGCGCCCCGGGCGCGATGTTATTGAGTCGCGTGTACAGGTGCCTTCCCCTCCTGCCCTCTGCTTGAAAACGGCCTTGAATGTCTCCGATCTTGGAAAGGGCAGAGCCTAGCAGTGTTCTCTGGAGCAGCTGGCCGGCCTCCAAAAGCGCCCCCGTCCTGAGCTCAGAACCTTCATGTGGCCGAGGGATTTGAACTGATAGCCGCCCAAACTGCTGCTGCTGCCGCCGAGCTAGAATCTGCCGTGTGCTTGGGACACCGTAAATAATTTATAATAATAGGCACTCGGTAAATAATGCATGCAGGAGCTGAAAGAAGTGGGTGTATTTTATTGGTGACATCTACCACATTGCTCGAGAAAAGAGGTTTCCAGACAGACCGACCCACTTGGTGAGATAATATGTGTGTTTAACCTGACACCTGGGGACTTGGCTGCAGCTAATTTAAATTGTCCTCTTTGTACGAAAGTGTCAACTCCACCACTACCTACTAACAGATTCCAATATGTGTTGATATTTCGTTCCTAGTTTTGGGTAGACTTATGATTAAAAATCCCCTTCTCTCTCTTTTTTTTTTAATTGCTAGCCTGTAAATGAAAATATGCAAGTCAACAAAATAAAGAAAAATGAAGATGCTAAGAAAAGACTGTCTATTGAAAGAATCTATCAAAAGAAAACACAACTGGAGCATATTTTGCTCCGCCCGGACACTTACATTGGCTCTGTGGAATTAGTGACCCAGGTAAAATCAAGCTTATGAAAGGCAATCACCTAGCAGTTGAAATGGATACTCTTCCAGGTGACCTTTCTGTACCTCTCATGTACTGAGTGTCACTGGAACTGGCCTAAATATGGTAATATTTAATACAGAAGACTTTACGGTAATCATGATGACAAACAATGAATATAGAGTACAAATAACAGTATTTCTTTGCCTTATTTCTAGCAAATGTGGGTTTACGATGAAGATGTTGGCATTAACTATAGGGAAGTCACTTTTGTTCCTGGTTTGTACAAAATCTTTGATGAGATTCTAGGTGAGTAAATCCTTTAATATAAAGATCTGCTGGTCAAATCTTTCCTTAGAAGTATCGTTCCAAATAAAAATCAAAAAAAGGCCAGGCCGCGGTGGCTCACGCCTGTAATCCCAGCACTTTGGGAGGCCGAGGCGGGGGATCACAAGGTCAGTTCAAGACAAGACTGGCAAACGTGGTGAAACCCGGTCTCTACTAAAAAATACAAAAATTAGCTAGGCATGGTGGCTTGTGCCTGTAATCCCAGCTAACTTGGGAGATTGAGGTAGAATTGCTTGAAGCGGACCTGGGAGGCGTAGGTTGCAGTAAGCAGAGATCGCGCCACTGCACTCCAGCCTGGGCTACAAAGCGAGACTCCATCTCAAAAAAAAAAAATCAAAAAAAGATAAAAGTTAAAAAAATAAAAAAGTATCATTTCTACCAAGCCTGCTGTAGCCAGGGTTCCTGTCATTTCAATTAGTTGACAAAGGTGAGGTGGTTTCCTGGAGCCCAGGAAGTTGAGCTTTCTCCTGGAAACAGTACTATGAACAAAAATTGCTAAATTAACAGCTTATTAATGCCACTCTTGTACTGTTGGGAACTTTTTTCTATATCTTACTTAGAGTTATAGAATGTTTTTTAAAACACTAATTTCTTACAAATGTGTATTTTATTTTCTTGCAGTTAATGCTGCGGACAACAAACAAAGGGACCCAAAAATGTCTTGCATTAGAGTCACAATCGATCCGTACGTCTTTTACTTAGCTTTTGTTTGTTATGTAGCTCATTGCTATTGTTAGTTGCATGTATTTTGATTACTGGTGAAGTTGGCTTTTTTTAAACAGAAGTTCACAAACGTACACACAAGCAGAATGCTAAAATGAAAAACCTATGGATACCCACCACTTAGATCCAACAGTTGTCAACATTTTTCCACGTTTTCTCCATCTTTTTAATTAGTTAATTTTTTTATTTATTTATTTTGTTTGTTTTTTACTTTTGTTTTTCTTTTTTCTTATCTTAGTTAATTTTTTTTTTTAGACGGTCTCTCTTTGTTGCCTGGCCTCAAGCAATCCTCCAGTGTTGGCATTATGGTTGTGTGCCATGGCAGCTGGCCTATTTTCTCTGGATCATTTCAAAATAAATTACAGGCATTATGACACCTAATCCCTAAATATTTGAGCAAGCATCTTCAGTAGTTGCTTTAAGTTACTCTGGCATCTGGAGTTTTAACTTTTTCTCATGATGCTATTCAAGCAGTAAACCAGTAGGTGGTGGTAGAGAATAATTTGAGCTAACATTTCTGTGTGTCCCTTTGTGAGTGATCAGGGTGCTTATTTTGCTTTTTTAGTGTTGTTGTTATTGTTGTTAGTCTGATTAATTATGACAAAGTATACGTGGATTTTCCTAAGAACTCAATATCATAGTCTTTAAAAAACGTTGAGCTAGTTTTAGTTTTTTTATAGATAATAAGTACTTTCTGGAATAAGAACCATAATGTATATCTAGTTATAACTAAAATATATTACCATCCAAGAATTAACTTAAAATAACTGAAATAAATAAGTCCAAACAAGTTTTCAGCATTTTATTTTGGAGCAAGGCAGTTTATGATTAATACTGTTTTTCTATTTTATGTTTGTTTCGCAATGTACTTTGTTGAGTGGGAACAAGAGATGTATAGATGATCCTCTTTAAAGGGGTATAATAGGCATGGTAGCTCACTCCTGTAATCCCAGCACCTTGGGAGGCCAAGGTGAGAGGATCAGTTGAGCCCAGGAGTAGTTTGAGAACAGCCTGGACAACATAGTGAGACCCTCATCTCTACAAAAAATTTAAAAATTAGCCAGGTGTGGTGGTGCATGCAGCTATTTGGGAGGCTAAAGTGAGAGGATTGCTTGAGCCCAGGAGGTCAAGGCTGCAGTGAGCTATGATCCTGTCATTGCACTCCGGTGAGTGACAGAGCAAGATGCTGTCTCAAAAACGGAGTGGGAATAGTGTACAATGTTTCCAGATTGTCCTTTTCTTTCCATTGGGCATAAATCATTTCCCTTTGTTTATCCTAACATTTTAAAATTTTATATTTTTTCAACATTATCAGTGTCTACTCAGGTGTTGGAAAGGATTTTTTTTTTTCCTCTTGACTCCTATTTCAGGAATGTCAGGAACTAAGCATGGTGGGAAATGTAGTTCATGCTGAATTTCAGAAGGTATATATGAAAAGAGTCAAAGAAATTGAGGGCTGGGCATGGTGGCTCACATCTGTAATCCCAACACTTTGAGCAATTCTCCTGCCTTAGCCTCCCAAGTAGCTGGAATTAGGCGCACACCACCACGACTGGCTAATTTTTGTGTTTTTAGTAGAGACAGGGTTGTACCATGTTGGCCAGAACTTCTGGCCTCAAGTGATCCGCCTTCCTCAGCCTCCCAAAGTGCTGGGATTACAGGTGTAAGCCACTATGCCCAGCCTGAATATACATATTCTAGAAATAATCATATTTAAATACTTTTAAATGTTAAGCATTCATTTAATGTGTTGTACAATACAATTTTCAATCTTGTTTTCTTAGGGAAAACAATTTAATTAGTATATGGAATAATGGAAAAGGTATTCCTGTTGTTGAACACAAAGTTGAAAAGATGTATGTCCCAGCTCTCATATTTGGACAGCTCCTAACTTCTAGTAACTATGATGATGATGAAAAGAAAGTGACAGGTAGAGTATTGAGGGGAAATAACATATTTGTTGCTAAAATATATATATGTATTTTAAATAACTATCTGTGGCATGAGGGTTAAAAATATGGAAATAAATCTCTATAATTGAATAGCTCTGCCAGTGATTAGGAAATAAAGCTGTCAATGAGATAATAACAATAAAATAGTGTTTCATATTTATTTGCCCAGGTGGTCGAAATGGCTATGGAGCCAAATTGTGTAACATATTCAGTACCAAATTTACTGTGGAAACAGCCTGTAGAGAATACAAGAAAATGTTCAAACAGGCAAGTAAATAGGTGTCTTTTACCTTATTGATAAATGGTAGTACTATAGCCATTTATAATGGCATTAATGTTTGGTTTAATTTAACATAATTTATAAGCATGGAAAATTATTCATAGGCATATATTAGGTTATTAGGACTCATAAATTTATGTTATTTACTAGTAGTTTGTTTGTGAGATGACTTGAATTTTTCATCTTTCCTATTCTTTACTTCCATAGACATGGATGGATAATATGGGGAGAGCTGGTGAGATGGAACTCAAGCCCTTTAATGGAGAAGATTATACATGTATCACCTTTCAACCTGATTTGTCTAAGTTTAAAATGCAAAGCCTAGACAAAGATATTGTTGCACTAATGGTCAGAAGAGCATATGATATTGCTGGATCCACCAAAGATGTCAAAGTCTTTCTTAATGGAAATAAACTGCCAGTGAGTATTTTCCTGGATATTAAGGATAATAAGGGACTCTGTAGTCATTAAGTACAAAATTGATTTGTTTTTTTCCCCTCTCATATATTTTGTGTGTGTGTGTGTGTGAGTGTGTGATGGAGTCTCGAACTGTTGCCTAGGCTGGAATGTAGTGGCGCGATCTCAGCTCACTGCAACCTCTGCCTCCCAGGTTCAAGCGATTCTCCTGCCTCATCCTCCCTAGTAGCTGGGATTACAGGCACCCACCACCATGCCTGGCTAATTTTTGTATTTTTAGTAGAGACAGGGTTTCACCATGTTGGGCACGCTGGTTTCGAACTCCTGACCTCAGGTGATCTACCCTCCTCATCCTCCCAAAATGCTGGGATTACAGGCATGAGCCACCTTGCCCAGCCAATATGCCACATTTTTTAATCAGCTCATTTTAAATTTACTGAAGGAATTTCTTTATCAAACACCTAAAAAACTTTCGTGTCCGTTATTGATTTATTTATTTTACCTTTTTTTTTCTTTTCTTGATAGCCTCTTGCTCTATCACCCAGGCAGGAGTACAGTGATGCAGTCACAGCTCACTACAGCCTCCACCTCCCAGGCTCAAGCAATGATCCCACTTCAGCTTCTGGAGTAGGTGGAAATACAGGCAGCACCACCATGCCCAGCTAATTTTTTTTTTTTAATAGAGATGGGGATCTCACTGTGTTGCCCAGGCTGGTCTTGAACTCCTGGGCTCAAGTGAGCCACCCACCTTGGCCTGTGTCTTTCTTTAATGACCATTCTCTTATGCCTATCAGTGAACATCATTGCATTAGTTTTGGAAAAGTCCTCATAGTCTATCATTCAACCTATTTTTTTTATCTGATGTTATCTCCAGATATTTTTTATTAACTTTTTTAATACTATTACCTTTAATTCTTGTATAGGTAAAAGGATTTCGTAGTTATGTGGACATGTATCTGAAGGACAAGTTGGATGAAACTGGTAACCCACTGAAAGTAATACATGAACAAGTAAACCACAGGTGGGAAGTGTGTTTAACAATGAGTGAAAAAGGCTTTCAGCAAATTAGCTTTGTCAACAGCATTGCTACTTCCAAGGTAATTTTATTCTTGAATTATTAATCATGATTTATCTTTACATATAGGTGTTCTTATTGTTTTTAATATATAAAGTGGACTTGAATATTGGGCTAGCTTGGTATAAAGGAGGCTAGATTAGTTTTTTTTTATTTAATGTTTGTTATAATTTTGAGGATACTGAGTTTTACAGTTTGGTGTTTTTCTTTATTAGGGTGGCAGACATGTTGATTATGTAGCTGATCAGATTGTGACTAAACTTGTTGATGTTGTGAAGAAGAAGAACAAGGGTGGTGTTGCAGTAAAAGCACATCAGGTATGTGCTTTTGGCAGTTTTCTTTTTCTAAAGTTAAGGAAGAAGAGAAAGGCTATGAATAAAGCATGAGTATATTTTTAGTAACTTAATATCAACTTTTATTGCAGGTGAAAAATCACATGTGGATATTTGTAAATGCCTTAATTGAAAACCCAACCTTTGACTCTCAGACAAAAGAAAACATGACTTTACAACCCAAGAGCTTTGGATCAACATGCCAATTAAGTGAAAAATTTATCAAAGCTGTGAGTACTGAGAGGGAAATAAAAATTTAAAAAACCTGACTTTATTTTCCATTGTGCTTCTCAGCTCTGCAGAAACAAAGAGTCTTCCCACAGTGCACTTCTCTGAGTCTTCCAGTCTGAAAAGGAAGTAAACAATGGCTTTTTTTTTTTAACTGATTTTACTAAGGACTTAATTACTGTCTATATTTCAGTATTTCCCAATTACATATCACCATTAAGCTTAGATCACTTTTGAATTCATCCAGCTGCTAAACACCGTCACTACAAATGCCTAAGATTTGCCCTCAGTCAACACATCCAAAACTGAATTTGTTATCTCCATACTTACTGACTTGTCGGTAAAGGGAGCTCCCCACCCTCCAATAAAGAAACAACTTCCTATCTCAGTAAAAAGCCCCAACCAACCTCTAGGTTGTATAAACAAGAAAACTGGGAGCCTTCTCTTTATTTCCCCTCCTCTAATCCAATCAATAACAATCATCTCTTGGAGGCCACAGTAGCCTCTCACCATTATCTCTTTTTTGGTTTAATATAATAGGTTCTTAACCTTCCTACTAGTTAAGTCCTTTCCTTGCAATGCTTTTGAGTGACCTTTTTGTGTTAAAGCACACATTCCTGTCTTCACTCTTAATTTGAAATCTTTCAATGACTCACTCAGGGAAAGTCCAAATTCCATAATTTGGCCAACAAGAAAGATCTGCTGTAATCTAATAACACATACTTCTCCAACTCATCTCAGTGCCACTTTTTCCTATATTGTCCTGTTGCTTTTAAATTTCTGAAAAGCATGGTGCTCTTCCCCTCCTTAGGGTTTATTCACATGCTAATCCCTCTGCCTGAAATACATCCTTTTCACCTGGCTAACTACTTTAGATCTTGTCCTTTCCTCAGGAAAGCCTTTTCTTTTTTACCCTTCCCCCAGCTAAATTGGTCCCAATATGATATTGAGCATACCTTATTGTCATGTAGCAAACTTTTTGTTACACTTAACCCTTATAACACTGTAACTTATTTTATTTCTGTCTTTTTTTAGGCAGAGTCTCGCTCTGTCACCCAGGCTGGAATGCAGTGGTGTGATCTCAGCTGACTGCAACCTCCACCTCCTGGGTTCAAGTGATTCTCCTGCCTCAGCCTCCCGAGTAGCTGAGATTACAGGCATGTGCCACCATGGTTGGCTAATTTTTTTTTTTTTTGTACTTTTAGTAGAGAGACGATTTCACCATGTTGGTCAGGCTGGCCTCAAACTCCTGACCTCAAATGATCCACCCGTCTCGCCCTCACAAACTGTTGGGATTACAGGTGAGGGCCACTGTGCCCAGTCTTTTTCTTTTCTTTTTTTTTTTTTCTTTCTTTCTTTCTTTTTTTTTTTTTAGACAGAGTCTTGCTCTGTTGCCCAGGCTCCAGTGCAGGGACATGATCCCAGCTCACTGCAACCTCTGCCTCCCAGGTTCAAGCAATTCTCATGCCTCAGTCTCTTGAGTAGCTGGGATTATAGACACACACCACCACACTCAGCTAATTTTTGTATTTTTAGTAGAGACAGGGTTTCACCATGTTGGCCAGGCTGGTCTTGAACTCCTGGCTTCACGTGATCCACCATCCTCAGCCTCCCGAAGTGCTGGGATTACAGGCATGAGCCACCACGCCCAGCTATGTCTGTCTTCTGTGTTGTGTGTTAAACGTATTATTATTATGTTTTTTTTTTTTGAGACAGCTTCTCACTCTGTTGCCCAGGCTGGAGTGCTATGGCTTGATCTCAGCAGCTCACTGCAACCTCCACCTCCCAGGTTCAAGCAGTTCTCCTGCTTCAGCCTCCCAAGCAGCTGGGATTGCAGGCATCCCACACCACCATGGCTGACTATTTTTTTTTGAGACGGAGTTTTCCTTTTGTCACCCAAGCTAGAGTGCAATGTTACCACCTAGGCTCCTTGCAACCTCCTCCTCCAGAGTTCAAGCAATTCTCCTGCCTCAGCCTCCTGAATAGCTGGAATTACAGGTGCCCACCATCATGCTGGCTAATTTTTGTATTTTTAGTAGGGATTGGGTTTCGCCATGTTGGCCAGGCTGGTTTCAAATTCCTGGCCTCAGGTGATCTTCCCACCTCGGCTTTCTAAACTGCTGGGATTATAGGCATGAGCCACCATGCCTGGCCTAATTTGTTTTAAGTGCCATGTCTCCAACAAGTAGCTCAGTGCTAGCACAATATAAGTACATAGTAAATATTTATTGAGCGAATGAACCAAAGGAACTGCTCCCTCAGTGGTGATAACCTGACATGGGAAGATGTGCCACCCTCTATCCAGAAATTATTGTTCTATATCTTTTTAATTTTTGATTTTTTTTTTTTTTTTTTTTTTTTGGGAGACAAAGTCTGGCTCTGTCGCCCAGGCTGGAGTGCAATGGTGTGATCTCAGGTCACTGCAACCTCTGCCTCCCAGGTTCAAGCAATTCTCCTGCCCTCAGCCTCCTGAGTAGCTGGGATTACAGGCACATGCCACCACACCTGGCTAATTTTTTTTTTGTATTTTTAATAGAGACGGGGTTTCACCATGTTGGTCAGGCTGGTCTGAAACTCCTGACTTCGTGGTCTGCCCGCCTTGGCCTCCCAAAGTGCTGGGACTACAGGTGATCCACCTTGCACAGCTCATTTTTATTTTTATTAAGGTTCATTTCTATTCTAGGTTTCTGATAGAACCCTTCTTCCCTAATATGAATCTTCTCTTTTTCAGGCAATTGGCTGTGGTATTGTAGAAAGCATACTAAACTGGGTGAAGTTTAAGGCCCAAGTCCAGTTAAACAAGAAGTGTTCAGCTGTGAAACATAACAGAATCAAGGGAATTCCCAAACTTGATGATGCCAATGATGCAGGTATATATTTAATAATGTTTTCAAACTTTAAGTCTTAGAGTTGTTATTCATTAGTGGTATACTATGGATGTTTATTTTTCCCTTGACAGAATAACCATATTCAACAGAATAACTTTGTTAAAAATCAACCTGTGGCTGGGCGCGGTGGCTCACGCCTGTAATCCCAGCACTTTGGGAGGCCGAGGCGGGTGGATCACAAGGTCAAGAGATCAAGACCATCCTGGCCAACATGGTGAAACCCTGTCTCTACTAAAATACAAAAATTAGCTGGACATGGTGGCATGTGCCTGAAGTCCCAGCTACTCGGGAGGCTGAGGCAGGAGAATTGCTTGAACCCAGGAGGTAGAGGTTGCAGTGAGCTGAGATTGAGCCACTGCACTCCAGCCTGGCACCTGGCGACAGAGTGAGACTGTCTAAAAAAAAAATCAACCCATTTCCTATTATGGAACATTTAGGTCATTTTTAATTTTAGCTTGTTATAAATAATATTGAGGTGATTATTTTGGAGTATAAAACAAGAATGTTTGCATCATGATCTATTACGTAACGAATAATTTTACTTGTTATATATTGTAAATTATTTGTGTTTTATCACAAGGCTATAAACAGTATGTTCAAATTAGTATATTTGAGGTTAAACTAAATGTGCTAATATTAACTTATGTATTTTTATTTTAGGGGGCCGAAACTCCACTGAGTGTACGCTTATCTTGACTGAGGGAGACTCAGCGAAAACTTTAGCTGTTTCAGGCCTTGGTGTGGTTGGGAGAGACAGATATGGGGTTTTCCCTCTTAGAGGAAAAATACTCAATGTTCGAGAAGCTTCTCATAAGCAGGTAGAATATAAAACTATCTAAACCTAGTTTATAATGCAAGACTTTATGCTTATATTTAATTCCCTCATTGGGCATTTTGAAAGATATTTTAGACAATTTGTGATTATTTTGAGAAATTGGGTACATTGTAGCCTATCTTTTTTTTAACATCACATGCACATAGTGTTTTATTCTTTGAAGATTGCTTCTAAAACATTGCACTAAGTCAAACTGAAAGATAAAGTTCAAAATAGTTTTTAAAGGATGTTAAAACATATTTAATGACTGTCCACTGTACAAAATCTTGATCTTAGAGCTTATGATACATCCAGTTGGCAGTAGCACCAAGATTTTCCAAATAGCCAGTCATCATTTTTCTCTTGTATGCATAGATCTCTTGTATGCATAGGCTTCTTCTGATTAGCTGCCTTCTGCTTTTGTTGCATGATCTCAGAGTCCCTCTGCTTTCTCTGAGAGGTAGTCAAGCTATCCTCTTTTCTTTTTCCCTTGCTAACTTCCTGGGTTTTCTTCATGTTTCTCTGGCGGACAAGTTCTCGTTGATTTCCACATGCCATGCTGCTCACCAACAAATCCTAGAAGAGAGTGACTTGGAAAAGCAACGGCTCCCTGGCACACTGGGCTGCCATCACCACTGTCGACCAGGAAGGCTGAGCCTGTGTGGGCCCTCTGCCTGGCAGCGCCTCCGCTTCACTCCGCCAGTGACCTTGTAGCCTATCTTAACAGACTTTTCTGACTTAGTATATAAGCTAATAATAGTTCAAAATACTGGAGCTCAAGAAAATCCAAGCAACATATACTATTATATTTCTTTGTTCTTTTCAAATATATAAACAAGACATTACTTTTTTGGGTATATATGTCCATTTCAGATCATGGAAAATGCTGAGATTAACAATATCATCAAGATTGTGGGTCTTCAGTACAAGAAAAACTATGAAGATCAAGATTCATTGAAGACTCTTCGTTATGGGAAGATAATGATTATGACCGATCAGGTCAGATTTGTTATCAAATTTTTAGACTGTTCCACTAAATTAACCATGTCTTAGTTACATTTTTGTTTTTGGCCATGAAATAAATTACTAGGCCGGGCACAGTGGCTCACTCCTATAATCCCAGCACTTCAGGAAGCCGAGGCAGGCAGATCACAAGGTCAGGAGTTCAAGACCAGCCTGGCCAACACCGTGAACCCCGTGTCTACTAAAAATACAAAAATTACCCAGGCATGGTGGCACATGCCTGTAATCCCAGCTACTCGGGAGGCTGAGGCAGGAGAATCGCTTGAACCCAGGTGGCAGAGGTTGCAATGAGCCAAGGTCGTGCCATTGCACTCCAGCCTGAGCGACAGAGCAAGACTCCGTCTCAAATAAATAAATAAATAACTTAAATAGGAGCTTTATTCATTATCTCTAATCAACATCTAATCAGACATGCTTATATCATATGTATGTTACAAATACAGGTTAAGTGAGTCTGAATTTGAACAGACCTTTTTTAATTCCCATAGAAAATTTGACAAATTGCCAGTAGGTCAATCATAATTTTTTTTATTTCTGAACAGTTCTTTTTTTGTTGTTTGTTTGTTTGAGATAGAGTTTCACTCTTGTTGCCCAGGCTGGAGTGCAGTGGCTCAATCTTGCTCACTGCAGTCTCCACCTCACGGGTTCAAGCAATTCTCCTGCCTCAGCCTCCCGAGTAGCTGGGATTATGGGTGCCTGCCACCACACCTGGCTAATTTTTGTATTTTTAGTAGAAACAAGGTTTCACCATGTTGGCTAGGCTGGTCTCAAACTCCTGACCTCAGGTGATCTACCTGCCTCAGCCTCCCAAAGTTCTGGAATTACAAGTGTGAGCCACCAAACCTGGCCTAAACAATTCTTTTGAACTTTGGCTTCAAATATTTCTAGGACCAAGATGGTTCCCACATCAAAGGCTTGCTGATTAATTTTATCCATCACAATTGGCCCTCTCTTCTGCGACATCGTTTTCTGGAGGAATTTATCACTCCCATTGTAAAGGTATGCTAATTAATAAGATACCATAATGGATATTTTAAGGCCCTACTCCTCAAACCTGGATATACATATATAATAAGCCCAGTCATATGTAATGGAATGCAGGGGACCCCACAATGTACAAAGCCATAGTCATTGTTTTTTATCACAGGTGTCTAAAAACAAGCAAGAAATGGCATTTTATAGCCTTCCTGAATTTGAAGAATGGAAGAGTTCTACTCCAAATCATAAAAAATGGAAAGTCAAATATTACAAAGGTTTGTAATGAAATCCATATAGAACTTCTCACTTTATTACATACCCTGTACAAGACTATATGAGGAAAGTTAGTATTCTTGGTTTTATAGGTTTGGGCACCAGCACATCAAAGGAAGCTAAAGAATACTTCGCAGATATGAAAAGACATCGTATTCAGTTCAAATATTCTGGTCCTGAAGATGATGCTGCTATCAGCCTGGTACGTACGTTTGAGTTGTATTTTATATATACATTTCAATTTTTGAAATCACTGCTTTAGTCAATTGAAACATTTACATTTTTGTATAAGAATGTTTTATAGAATGGAATGTTCCCAGTAAGCATATCCCAGAGATGGAATCAGATATTTCAGAAAATTTTGATTTTGGCTGGGCATGGTGGCTCACTCCTGTAATCCTAGCACTTTGGGAGGCCAAGGTGGGTGGATCACCTGAAGTCAAGAGTTGGAGACCAACCTGTCCAACATGGTGAAGCCTCATCTCTACTAAAAATAGAAAAATTAGCTGCGTGTGGTGGCAGGCGCCTATAATCCCAGCTGCTTGGGAGGCTGAGGCAAGAGAATCGCTTGAAACCTGGAGGCGGAGGTTGCAGTGAGCCAAGATTGTGCCATTGCACTCCAGCCTGGGCAAGATAGTAAAACCTCAGGCTCAAAAAAAAAAAAAAAAAGAAAAAGAAAAAGACCGAAAGGCCCAGCGAGATGGCTCACGCCTATAATCCTAGCACTTTGGGAGGCCAAGACAGGCAGATCACCTGAGGTCAGGAGTTCGCGACCAGTCTGACCAACATGGAGAAACCCTCTCTCTACTAAAAATACAAAATTAGCTGGGCATGGTGGTGCATGCCTGTAAGCCTAGCTACTCGGGAGGCTGAGGCAGGAGAATCACTTGAATCCAGGTGGCAGAGGTTGCAGTGAGCCAAGATCGTGCCATTGCACTCCAGCCTGGGCAACTAGAGCAAAACTCCATCTTGGGGAAAAAAAAAAAAAAAGAAAACAGAATTTTTGTTGTTTTTCTGTTGTTTCTTTGTTTGTTCTTTGTGGAAGGATACTTGGAACGTATTAGTACCAGTGACATCTTTTTCATCCTTAAATTTGTAGGCCTTTAGCAAAAAACAGATAGATGATCGAAAAGAATGGTTAACAAATTTCATGGAGGATAGAAGACAACGAAAATTACTTGGGCTTCCTGAGGTAAAAGTGTTAAATATATCCCACAAAATGGACTGTTTGACTGACCTTTTGGTATTGATACTATAGCAAATTAAACTTACTGAATAGTTATTTTAGTAAAAATTTGAAATGATAGAATTGTGCAGCAGTTAAATTTGCTTTATCTTTAAAACATATAAAATATTTCTGTATTATTCTATATTTTATAAAGACTTAATAATTATAGAAATAATAATTCTAAAGGTTTCTTTGTTTGATTTTTGTGTTGAGCATTGTTAAGCATTGGTCTTATGTAATACTGTTTGGTCCCTCAGGATTACTTGTATGGACAGACTACCACATATCTAACATATAATGACTTCATCAACAAGGAACTTATCCTGTTCTCAAATTCTGATAATGAGAGATCTATCCCTTCTATGGTGGATGGTAAGTTCCACTTTGTTAGTCTGTTTTTATTATAAGATGGAAATCAAATTCCCAAAAATGGTTAAATTGAGAATACTTATGTTTGCCCTTATTTCATTTTAAAGGTTTGAAACCAGGTCAGAGAAAGGTTTTGTTTACTTGCTTCAGACGGAATGACAAGCGAGAGGTAAAGGTTGCCCAATTAGCTGGATCAGTCGCTGAAATGTCTTCTTATCATCATGGTGAGGTAAACACACAATCCGTGTTTCCAGAAAGCATTATATCTTCAGAAATACCTGCATAGTCAGTCTCAAAATAGATGTGGTGAGAGTATAAGCTGATACATTCATAGTAAAGAACAAGTTAGTAAAACCTATTAATCAATAAAACTGCTTGCCCTTTGATTTCTGAAAGTAATATTCCTGCAGGGATACTCATAAATCTGTAAAGGTCTACATTAAAAGATAGTTAGCATGTTTATTATAACTTTGTGATGCCAAAATTTAGACCTCTACTGATTGGAAAATTGTTAAAATAAATTGTGACACATATATGCATGGAATCAGTGCTATAATTTCAGTAAAACTGTGTGCACTGACACTGAGGAATATCCATGGTCTATTGTCAGGTGAGGAAAAAAAGAGGCAGAACAATAACTAAAATAATGTCTACAAGAATGTGCTCTAAATTGTTCACTTTAGTTATCCCTGGGAATTGGAAAGGGCAACTTTCACTTTTTATATATGTCTGAATTGTTTGACTTTACACCAACACCAACAAATATTCCTTTTTTATTTTGTGATTGCTTTTTGCATTAATTATGTAAAACAGTTCTAAAGAACTGGGTTGCCTACAAGTTTCTAGAAATTTAAATATAATGGTTGTCTTGTTGCTTTCAATCAAAATATAGTGGGGATACAATAAATGTTCACCCGACAAACATTTGTTGAATGCCTACCATGTACCAGGTATATAGAAATAAATAAAAATAATACGTTTCTTATCTCCAAGGTATAGTAACAATTTAATCAGAAGACCAATATATACACACAGCTATAGAATAAAGTGATAACATGCTAGAGTAGAAATGAGCAAAGCATTGTAATACAAAAGAGGAAATATTTCATTTTGCTGAGGATAAGGAGAGGAACTCTGCCTTCAAAGTTGAGTGGGATTTAATAGATAGAAATTATTGGAAGGCAAGAGCCCTGAACTTGGAGCTAAAAGTCATAGGTTCAAGTACTACTTCTGTCATCTATTAATCTGAGGAAAGTCACTACACAACTAAACCTCACAAAATGTTACAGGATTATAGTGAGGTTTAGTCATAATAATGTATTTGTATTAGTAAACGCATCAGCTTAGTAAATCTTTTTTTCCCCACAGATGTCACTAATGATGACCATTATCAATTTGGCTCAGAATTTTGTGGGTAGCAATAATCTGAACCTCTTGCAGCCCATTGGTCAGTTTGGTACCAGGCTACATGGTGGCAAAGATTCTGCTAGTCCACGATACATCTTCACAATGCTTAGGTAGGTATGCTTTCACTTTCTGGTGAATTGCCATTTCCGGTTCTGAAACAACGTGAGATTTAGTTGACTAATAATACAAAAACTCTGTTAATCAGAAAATACTGACATCTAGTGGGCAGAGGCCAGGGGAGGCTTATAAATACCCTAACATACACAGGAAAGCCCCCTCATAACAAAGAATTATCCAGTGTAACATGTCAGTTATGCTAAGATTGAGAAACCCTGATGTAGAGTTTGGGACTGAGTAAAGAAGACTTTGATTCTTCTAAATATCACAATTGAAATTTTACTCCTTCACAAAACTATGGAGAGTATATTATGAATGGTCAGTTTTCAGCTGTCATCCCAGTCACCCTTTCAGTGGCATTCAACACAGTTACTAATTGCTCCATCCTTGAAACTCTTTATTTGGCCTCTATGACAGTAGACTTTTCTGGTTCTCTTCTTCCTTATTAGCTTTCTTTGCTGGGTCCTTCTCACCTTCCCAACTTCTGAATACTGGTTCACCCTAGGGCTCCTTCATCAGATCTCTTTCTACTATCTACACTCAGTTCCCAAATAATCTTACATTTATCTGGTCTATACCTTTAAATTTCCAGTCCTGGTCTCTCCCCTGAACTCTCAACTTTTATGTCTGACTGCCCTCTCAACATTTCCCACTCAGAGATATCTAGTTAAGTATCTCAAACATAAGTATCTAAAACCAAATCCTTAGTTTTCCTGTCTCAGTAAATGAAATGCCATCCTTCTAATTCCTCAGGCTAAAAACTTTGTCACCCTTGACTCCTTTGTTTGACAGTTACATTCAGTTCCTCAGCAAATTTTATAGGCTCTGCACTGGAAAAATACTAAGCCACCCCCATCTCATCTAAACTATTGCAATATAATCTACCGTCTGTCTTTTCTTATAGCAGCCAATTATTTTTAAAAAAAAATAAGTCACTCCAGTTGGGCACAATGGCTTATGCCTATAATTCCAGCACTTTAGGAGGCCAAGGTGGGCAGATCAACAGGTCAGGAGTTCAAGACCAGCCTGGCCAACCTGGTGAAAACCTGCCTCTACTAAAGATACAAAAAATTAGCTGGACGTGGTGGTGCACACCTGTAATCCCACCTACTTGGGAGGCTGAGGCAGGAGAATTGCTTGAACCTGGGAGGCAGAGGTTGCAGTGAGCCAAGACCACACCATTGTACTCCAGCCTGGGTGACAGGGTGAGACTCCATCTCAAAAAAAGTAAAAATAAGTCACTCTGATTCGGAACCTTCAACTGCTCAGAGTAAAATCTAAAGACCTGTTTTAGCTAACCAGACATGTGATTCATGTCCCCACCTTCCATGTCTTTTGATTCCTTCTCATACCATTTCTTTTCTAGCCACACTATCCTCAGCCTATCTCAAATACACTAAGCACATTTCCTCTTCAGGGCCTTTTACTTACTGGTTCCTTTGCCTGCAACACTCCTTCTCTAGATATCCATATGGCTCAGTCCCTCAGTTTCTTTCTTTTTTTTTTTTCTTTTTTGAGAAGGAGTTTTGCTCTTTTTGCCTAGGCTGGCACGATCTCATCTCACTGCAACCTCCGCCTCCCAGGTTCAAGTGATTCTTCTGCCTCGGCCTCCCATGTACCTAGGATTACAGGTGCACACCACCACATCCAGCTAATTTTATATTTTTAGTAGAGACTGGGTTTCACTATGCTGGCCAAGCTGGTCTTGAACTCCTGTCCTCAGGTGATCCCCCTACCTTGGCTTCCCAAAGTGCTGGAATTACATGCTCGAGCTACCACACCTGACCCCCTCAATTTCTTTTCTCTGCTCAAATGTTATCAGAAAAGGCATAACTTTCCTTAGTACCCCTTCAGTCACTTTCCTACTTTTTCTTCTCAGTATTTAGCCCAACACCTGACAAAATGTATGTTCATTGTCAAATCTCTACTGGAATGTGAGCTTCTTGAGAATTGAGACGTTATGTCCATGTGCCTAACACATAGAAAGTGCTCAATAAATATTATTAAATGAGTATTAGCAGGTAAAACCAAGATAACTTTCATGTATAAGTATGAGATAACGTATGTCCTTTCCATAAAAGTTAAGTGTCAAATTCAGTATTTTTATAAAATAACATTATTTGATTCTTTTCTTTAGCTCTTTGGCTCGGTTGTTATTTCCACCAAAAGATGATCACACATTGAAGTTTTTATACGATGACAACCAGCGTGTTGAGCCTGAATGGTACATTCCTATTATTCCCATGGTGCTAATAAATGGTGCTGAAGGAATCGGTACTGGATGGTCCTGCAAAATCCCCAACTTTGATGTTCGTGAAGTTGTAAATAATATCAGGCGTTTGATGGATGGAGAAGAACCTTTGCCAATGGTAAGTATTCTGTGTGTGTTATAAGAGCTTTACTTTTCCTTGGGTTTCAATTGAGTAGACTGTATGATTAAAGAGGATGCAAACGTAAAATTTAATTTCATACTTTATACTTAGATTTATTGTTAAACGCTGTTGTGATTTCTGTCTAGTATAACGTTTAGAAAACATTGTTTTTTAAAATGCCAATTTAGCTTCCAAGTTACAAGAACTTCAAGGGCACTATTGAAGAACTGGCTCCAAATCAATATGTGATTAGTGGTGAAGTGGCTATTCTTAATTCCACAACCATTGAAATCTCAGAGCTTCCTGTCAGAACATGGACACAGGTAAATAATTGTGGATGTCTTTTTTAGTTTTGTGATCAAAAGAGACATTTTTTGTACTATTGCTTTTGACTCTTCAGGAGCCTACATTTTAGAAACTTCAGGATTATTTCTTTCTTTAGACATACAAAGAACAAGTTCTAGAACCCATGTTGAATGGCACTGAGAAGACACCTCCTCTCATAACCGACTATAGGGAATACCATACAGATACCACTGTGAAATTTGTTGTGAAGATGACTGAAGAAAAACTGGCAGAGGCAGAGAGAGTTGGGCTACACAAAGTTTTCAAACTCCAAACTAGTCTCACATGCAACTCTATGGTACGTATTTGTTTTGTGAGATGTACATATGTTTCAATTTATATTAAAGATTAATATCTGTCTCACACCTGTAGTCCCAGCACTTTGGGAGGCTGAGGTGGGTGGATCACAAGGTCAGGAATTCAAGACCAGCCTGGCCAATATGGTGAAACCTCATCTCTACTAAAAATACAAAAATTAGCTGGGTGTGGTGGCACACTCCTATAGTCCCAGCTGCTTGAAAGACTGAGGCAGGAGAATTGCTTGAACTCAGGAGGTAGAAGTTGCAGTGAGCCAAGATTGCGCCACTGCACTTTAGCATGGGCAACAGAACAAGACTCCGTCTCAAAAAAAAAAAAAAAGATGATTATCAATTTTAAAGGTATATCTTAGTCTACCTTTATAAAGTTTAGCCAATTTGTCTATTCTTGGCTCTAATCTTGTTTTCCTTTTCCAGGTGCTTTTTGACCACGTAGGCTGTTTAAAGAAATATGACACGGTGTTGGATATTCTAAGAGACTTCTTTGAACTCAGACTTAAATATTACGGATTAAGAAAAGAATGGCTTCTAGGAATGCTTGGTGCTGAGTCTGCCAAACTGAATAATCAGGCTCGCTTTATCTTAGAGAAAATAGATGGCAAAATAATCATTGGTATGTTTTGGGAATAATAACTGCTTACTAAAACTCTAGTTATGCCAAACTTTCTTTAAACATTTTTGGTGAGAGTAATGGTGGAGAGGCAGAATCCATTTAATTCACCTGGTCACTTATACAAAGATTTCTTTTAAATATCTGATTAGATATTTATAGTTTGAAAGAGACGGTGTTTCCTTGATTGAGCAACTTGAGAAATCAAGATTTAGTTGACAATTAGACAGGAGAATAGAAAGCTAGAAAATCTTGCATAAACTGATTGATCAAGAGAATAATAGTACACTAATCATGCTACAGGAACAGAAAATAAAAGAAGAGATAGTAAGTCTGATGGGAAAAAAAGCAGGAAGATTATAAGTGGCTTATACTGTCTGGGTGTGGCAGCTGACACCTGTAATCCCAGCACTTGAGCTGTTGAGCTGGGGAGGTCAGGGCTGCAGTAAGCCTAAGTAGTGCCACTGCACTCCAGCCTGGGCACAAGAGTGACAGAGTCCCTGTCTCAAAAAAAAAAAAAAATTAAAGATTTGATCATAGCCTCATATATGATTTGACTGCCCCCTTGTGGTAATTTACGTTTGTCAGTGGTTTAGGAATACTTGTCCGTATACCCCGATGTACAAATTTGTGCAAGACTAAGTTTAATTTCCAGTTTTAAACTTTTGACTAGTAAAACCTTATCCCTTTCCTAAAATATTACTCAAAATCATTATCTCTACTTTTTTTTTAAATAGAAAATAAGCCTAAGAAAGAATTAATTAAAGTTCTGATTCAGAGGGGATATGATTCAGATCCTGTGAAGGCTTGGAAAGAAGCCCAGCAAAAGGTAATCTTGGTTGGCACTTTTCTATATTGTTAAAGACTATGTATTAAATAATGCTTATGTTTCACATTTTCTAATAAGGCTACATTTTATTTCATCCTTTAGGTTCCAGATGAAGAAGAAAATGAAGAGAGTGACAACGAAAAGGAAACTGAAAAGAGTGACTCCGTAACAGATTCTGGACCAACCTTCAACTATCTTCTTGAAATGCCCCTTTGGTATCTAACCAAGGAAAAGAAAGATGAACTGTGCAGACTAAGAAATGAAAAAGTGAGTTGATGTGGGATGGTACATGCTGCTTAGTTTTGTTCTAATGGTAAAAGTAAAAATTATGTGTTACATGAAAATGCTGCTTGTGTACATATATTAACTAAATTTTGAAATTATGAAGGAACAAGAGCTGGACACATTAAAGAGAAAGAGTCCATCAGATTTGTGGAAAGAAGACTTGGCTGCATTTATTGAAGAATTGGAGGTGTGTAGTTTATAATGCTCATGCTAGAATTTTTATTAATGAAATAATATATTCCGGCAGTATACCTTTGTCAAGATAGTTCACAATTGGCAATAGAAAGAAAATAAGAGGCATAAGGATAAATCCAAAATAATGTGTAAAAGAACAGATCATTGGCCAGGTGCAGTGGCTCATGCTGATAATTCCAGCATTTTGGGAGGCTGAAATGGGCGCATCACTTGAGGTCAGGAGTTCAAGACCAGCCTCGCCAACATAGTGAAACCCCATCTCCACTAAAAATACAAAAATTAGCCAGGCCTGTTGACATGTGCCTGTAGTACCAGCTACTCAGGAGGCTGGAGCAGGAGAATTGCACTTAAATGTGGAAGACCACCAACCCAGTCCCCCAAGTCAACTGAAAAGGACAAAGCTGCTGCCGGGTGCAGTGGCTCACGCCTGTAATCCCAACACTTTGAGAGGCTGAGGCGGGTAGATCACCTGAGGTCAGAAGTTCAAGACCAGCCTGGCAACACAGTGAAACCCTATCTCTACTAAAAATACAAAAAATTAGCCAGGCATAATGGAGGGCGCCTATAATCCCAGCGACTCAGGAGAGTGAGGCAGGAAAATCTCTTGAACCTGGGAGGCGGAGGTTACAGTGAGTCAAAATTACACCATTGCACTTCAGCCTTGGCAACAAGAGCAAAACTCCGTCTCAAAAAAAAAAAAAAGGCAAAGCCACCAGGTGGGGTGGCTCACGCCTGTAATTCCAATGTGCTGTGGGAGGCTGAGGCAGGAGGATCACTTGAGATTAGGAGTTCAAGACCAGCCTGGACAACATAGCAAGACCTTATCTTTACAAAAAATTTTTTTTAAATAGCCAGGCATGGTGGTGTGGGCCTATAGTCTCAGCTACTCTGGAGGCCAAGGTGGGAGGGTCACCGGAGAACAGGAGTTCAAGGCTGCAGTGAACTATGATCATTTACCCATGTACTCCAGCCTGGGTGATAGAGCATAACTCTGTCTCTTTAAAAAAACAAAAAACTTTATTTCTTAAATTTAACATGCAAATTTATATTATTGCATTTCAGTATAGATGCCTAACTCATTGTAATCACTTGATTGGATAAGTGTGCATCACTTCCTTTCATATTTTATGTGTGAATTTATGCATATATATGTATATACATGTTTTATTCGTAGTTTCTCCCTTGTTTTCCTCAAAAAGGTTAAGTGGTAGAATCAGGAATAAAACCTAGTCTTCTGTCTCCACACCTTCCTTTTCAAGGTGTGCCTTAATTACATCTTCACTATTGTTGATAGTATACTAGGTTATGGAACAATTTATCACAAGTTTTTAAGATGTAACAAATGGAAATCAGCTTAACTGTGGCCTTTTAGATACTGTAATGTTTTTGTTAGCATATAAACTTGCTTTCTTATGTCCCTTCTGTAGGTTGTTGAAGCCAAGGAAAAACAAGATGAGCAAGTCGGACTTCCTGGGAAAGGGGGGAAAGCAAAGGGGAAAAAAGCACAAATGGCTGAAGTTTTGCCTTCTCCATGTGGTCAAAGAGTCATTCCACGAATAACTGTAGAAATGAAAGCAGATGCAGAAAAGAAAAGTAAAAAGAAAATTAAGGTAATACTATTGTGGTGGTTCGTGGTTCACGCCTATAATCCCAGCACTTTGAGAGGCCAAGGTGGGTGGATCACTTGAGGTCAGTAGTTCGAGACCAGTCTGGCCAACATAGTGAAATCCCATCTCTACTAAAAATACAAAAAATTAGCCACGTGTGGTGACGGGCACCTGTAATCCAGCTACTCGGGAGGCTGAGGCAGGAGAATTGCTTGAACCCAGGAGGAGGAGGTTGCAGTGAGCCAAGGTTGTACCACTGCACTTCAGCCTAGGCAACAGAGTGAAACTGCATCTCAAAAAAAAAGTAATACTCTTGAAAATATTATGCATAAAATATTGATGCATAGCTCCACTTAAAATTTTTTTAAAAACATGAGATTTCTAATCAGAATTTATTCTATATCCAACCCTAACTTTCCTATGTACTTGGTTTTTTAATGTATAAATATCTTGAAAAAGTCATACCTGTACCTTTATTCAGAGCTGTTAACCAAAACCCAAAGAAAAAAGCACTCTTTGACCCTGTTTATATTTTACTATATATTTATATATTTGACTATATCTTTCAAATAAGTTGGCAAAACTTAACCATTTTTGTCTTTCTATCTTTTAGAATGAAAATACTGAAGGAAGCCCTCAAGAAGATGGTATGGAATTAGAAGGCCTAAAACAAAGATTAGAAAAGAAACAGAAAAGAGAACCAGGTATTACAGCATTTTAAGGAAAATGGCGTGAAGTGAAGATTAAATTGTGTTTGTTACCTGAGACATTCCACATAGATGTTCAAAACCTTTTTGTTGAATTGAATTGAGAAACCTGAAAGAAGATTGTATCTGAATTCTACTTGGACCTCTTTAATATTGTCCTTGGAATTTGATTCATTTTAGAAAATATTTTATAATGAAATAGTTTGTTAATTTGAACTCCTTAATTGGGATCCAAGAAAACACCCAGTTTATTACATTTCATTTTCTAGCCAATTATGAGGTTCTAGTATATAAAGTTTCTTAAGGAAAGTGACTACATGTTAGTCATGTTGGTATTATAGTATCTCTAGAGTGCAACATATAGGTAATATAGGTAATGTTCACTCAATGAACTAAATAGAATTAACAATTAACAATTCTGTTAATCATTTGATAATGCCTCTACTATCTACTTTTTTAAAAACAAATTTATTGAGATATTCACATACCAAATGTGTCCATTTAACATATACCATTCGGCTGGGCACCATGGCTCATGCCTGTAATCTGAGCACTTTGGGAGGCTGAGGCAGGAAGATCACTTGAGGTCAGGAATCATTTGGACCCAGGAGACAGAGGTTGCAGCGAGCCAAGATTTTGCTACTACTGCATGCCAGCCTGGCGACAGAGCAAGACTCCATCTCAAATAAATAAATAAATAAAGTATACCATTCAGTGGTTTTAGTATAATCACAGAGTTAGTACAATTTGTTACCCCCTAAGAAAACTGTACTCATTAACCGTCACTTGCCATTTGCCACCAACTCTTCTCCCCACTACGCAACAACTAAAAAATCTGTCTTTAGATTTTCCTATTCTGGGCATTTCCTGTAAATTGAATCTATAATATGTGGTCTTTTGGAGCTGACTTCTTTCACTTAGCATAATATTTTCAAGGGTAACCCATGTAGTACCCCATGTATTCATTTTTTATTGTTGTTTTGTTTTGTTTTGTTTTGTTTTTTTGAGACAGACTCTTGCTCTGTCACCCAGGCTGGCATGCAGTAGTAGCAAGATCTTGCCTCACTGAAACCTTTGCCTGCTAGGTTGAGGCGATTTCTCCTGCCTCAGCCTCCTGAGTACCTGGGATTACAGGCACGCACCACCATGCCCAACTAATTTTTGTATTTTTAATAGAAACAGTGTTTTACCATGTTGGCCGGGCTGGTCTCAAACTCCTGACCTAAAGTGATCCACCCACCTCGGCCTCCCAAAGTGCTGGGATTACAGGTACAAGCCACTGAGCCCAGCCAGTACTTCATTCTTTTTTATTGCCAAATAGTATTTCATTGTATGGCTATGCCACATTTTATCTGTTCATCAGTTGATGGGGTTTTTTTGTTTCTTTTTTAACTGAGACAGAGTCTCTGTTGCCCAGGCTGGAGTGCAGGGGCCCAATCTCAACTTGCCGCAACCTCTGCCTCCCAGATTCAAGTGATTCTCCTGCCTCAGCATCCCAAGTAGCTGGGATTACAGGCGTCTGCCACCACGCCTGGCTAATTTTTTTGTATTTTTAGTGGAGACGGGGTTTTGCCATGTTTACCAGGCTGGTTTCTCAAACTCCTCACCTCAAGTGATCTGCCTGCCTCGGCCTCCCAAAGTGCTGGGATTACAGGCGTGAGCCACTGTGCCCGTCCTATTTCTACTTTTTGATGATTGTGATTAATACTGTGAGCATTTACGTACTGTGCAAGGTTTTGTGTGAACTTAAGTTTTCATTTCTCTTAGGTAGATACCTAGGAGTAGAATAGCTCAGTCATATGATTATTCTATGTTTAACCTTTTAAGGAACTGCTGGACTGTTTTCTAAAGCAGTTGCACTATTTTGCATTCCCACCAGCAGTGTATTGAGGATTCCTGTTTCTCCACTTCCTCACCAGCATTTGGCATCTTTCTCTTTGATTCTAGCCATTCTAGTGTGTATGAAGTAGTTGGTATCAGTCTACCATACTGTTGGGATTATAGGCATGAGCCACTGCGCCCAGCCTTGATGATGTTTTTTGAAGCACAAATTTTTAATTCTTATGAAGTCCAGGTTACCTATTTTTTTGTTATTGCTTATGCTTTTGGTGTCATATCTAATCCTTTGTTAAACTGAAAGTCATGAAGGTAGGCCTCTGTGTTTTCTTCTAAGCATTTTATAGATTTAGCTCTTAGATTTAGGTCCGTGAACCACTTTAAATTAGTTTTTGTATGTGGTATGAGGAAGGTGTCCAACCTGATTCCCTTGCATACAGATATCCAATTATTTTAGTACCATACGTTAAAAAGACTTATTTCCACAATGTTTGTCTTCACCCTTGTCAGAAATCAATTGATTATAAATGTTAAGATCTCTGTCCTTGAGTATCTACTTTTTTTGAGACAGGGTCTCACTCTGTTTCCCAGGCTGGTATTGAAATCCTGGCTCAAGCAATCCTTCTATTTCAGTTTCCCAAGTAGCTGGGACTATAGGCGCTCACCACCATGACTGGCTAATTTCTAAAACTTTTTTGTAGAGACAGTTCTTTTTTTCTTTCTTTTTTTTTGAGACAAGATCGCACTCTGTCTCCCAAGCTGGAGTATAGTGGCATGATCACAGCTCACTGTAGCCTCAACATCCTAGGTTCAAACAATCCTCCTGCCTCAGCCTCCCTAGTGGCTGGAACCACAGGCACACTCCACCATGCCCACTAATTTGTGTATTTTTTGTAGAGATGGGGTTTTGCAATGTTGTCCAGGCTGGTCTCGAGCTCCTGAGCCCAAGCGATCTGCCTACCTCACCCTCCCAAAGTGCTGAGATTACAAGCGTGAGCCACCGTGCACCCAGCCAAGACGGGGTCTTGCATCTTGCCCCAGCTGATCTCAAATCCCTGGGCTAAATTAATCCTCCCACCCCAGCCTCCCAAAGTGCTGGGGTTATAGGCATGAGCCACTGTGTCCCAGCCACATTGTATTTATTTATAAGATTAAGTGACCAAGCTATATGCTCCACGAAAACAGGGATCATGTCTGTTTCTTTTCATCGTTGTATTCTCAGAACTATCACAGCGGTCAATAAATTTGAAGGATGGATGGATGATAGATGGAGAAAAGTAAGTCTAACAATATATAAAGGTGATTGATTTCTATCTCCCCTCTAGGTACAAAGACAAAGAAACAAACTACATTGCCATTTAAGCCAATCAAAAAAGGAAAGAAGAGAAATCCCTGGTCTGATTCAGAATCAGATGGGAGCAGTGACGAAAGTAATTTTGATGTCCCACCACGAGAAACAGAGCCACGGAGAGCAGCAAGTAAGGAAAACTAAAAGAACATTATAGATATGCTGTAGGAGTTGAATGGCCAGTACACTTCAGGGTACTCTGCCCCCAAAATTACTATATCTTAGTAGAGTAATACATTATGCTAAAGCTTTGAAACACAGAAGCATCTTTCAGGAGATTAAAAACTAAAATATTCGGCTGGGCACGGTGGCTCACACCTGTAATCCTAGCACTTGGGGAGGCCGAGGTGGGTGGATCACCTGAGGTCAGGAATTCAAGACCAGCCTGGCCATCATGGTGAAACCCCATCTTTTTTTTAAAAAAAAAAAAAACTAAAATATTCATGAAATGTTATATCGACCTATAAATTAAATGTTTCTCCTACTACCCTCTGATTTTTTTATGTACACATGTTTTTGCTAGCAAAAACCAAATTCACAGTGGATTTGGATTCAGATGAAGATTTCTCAGATTTTGATGAAAAAACTCAGGATGAAGATTTTGTCCCATCAGATGCTAGTCCACCTAAGACCAAAACTTCCCCAAAGTAAGTATTTTATCTAATATGGGTTTTGTCATGATTGTTTCTAATATATTCTTTTTTGCTTAACATATTTAGAATTGGTTGTCAGTATATATTTTTTTAATTCTAGACTTACTAACAAAGAACTGAAACCACAGAAAAGTGCCATGTCAGGTATGTATTTAAGTAAAAGTATTGAGACATCTGCCTTACTGGGATACTCAGATCCAACTGGGTTCTAATCCTGGCTACATTATCCAAGTACTTCCTTTGGAAATATGAGTTCTTATTGACATTATGTTGATATTGTTCATTGGATTTAGTTTCACATATAAATAGGTTCTGCATTCAATATACTAAAAGTAATTATAGTGTTTGCCAGGTACTTTGCTTGGTGCTAGAAATACAAAAAAAAACTGTTCTTGCTGATGAAAAATTTAGAAATTAGAACAAAGTTTTAAGAGTATGTTTTAAATATTCTAGAAAAGTCACATTTTTGGTGTTTCAATAGGAATTCATAGCAGCGACAAAGCAGAAAATGGATTTTCATGTGTTGCTTAAATATACTATTTTCTTTTGCATTTGAAATAATAGACCTTGAAGGTGATGATGCTAAGGATAGTGTACCACTGTCTTCAAGCCCTCCTGCTACACATTTCCCAGATGAAACTGAAATTACAAACCCAGTTCCTAAAAAGCATGTGACAGTGAAGAAGACAGCAGCAAAAAGTAAGCCTAAATCTTTGAGATGAGTTAATGTTGCAATTAACTAACTGGTTTCCACAAGTCAGTTTCAATTTTTTATTGCCAAAACTTACTATTGATATTACAAATTAAACCTTTTCCAAATGGAAACAATTTCTTTTAGATCTTTATAATCAAAATTAGTAGTCAAGGCTGGTCCAAAATAGTAAGTCATCTCTATTGATTGATCATTCAGTTACATATCAAACTCCTTGTTCTACTGTTTTCCCCCTTCTCACTACTGCACTTGATTAGTCAGAAAACAAAAGCTAGGCACAGTGGATCAGCACTTTGGGAAGCCTGTAATCTCAGCACTTTGGGAAGCTAAAGCAAGAGGATCGCTTAAGGCCAGTAGTTAAAGACTGTAATAAGCTATGATCAAGCCACTGCACTCCAGCCTAAGTGAGAGAGATCCTGTCTTCAAAATAAGGTAGTCCAAAGGTTTCAAATCAGCACGTTTCTCTCAATATTAGGCTTCATCTAGTTCATTTCTATGACAAGGTTAGGATTTATAAGCAGTTGCAAATGTTTAATACGAAACATATTTTTTTTTTTTTTTGAGATGGAGTTTTGCTCTTGTTGCCCAGACTGGAGTGTAATGGCTCGATCTCAGCTCACTTCAACCTCTGCCAACTGGGTTCAAGCAATTCTTCTGCCTCAGCCTCCCGAGTAGCTGGGACTACAGGTTTGCACCACCATGCCTGGCTAATTATGTTTTTTTTTTTTTTTTTTACGAGAGACGGGGTATCTTCATGTTGGTCAGGCTGGTCTCAAACTCCTGACCTCAGGTGATCCAGCCGCCTTGACCTCCCCAAGTGCTGGGATTATAGGCATGAGCCACCACACCTGGCCTAAAACATATTCTTAAAATTAAATGTTTAAGACTGGGTATGGCCAGGTGCGGTGGTTCATGCCTGTAATCCCAGCACTTTGGGAGGCCAAGGCAGGCGGATCACCTGAGGCTGGGAGTTCAACGAGACCAGTCTGACCAAAATGGAGAAACCCCCATCTCTACTAAGAAATATAAAAATAGCCAGGCGTGGTAGCGTGAGCCTGTAATCCCAGCTACTGGGGAGGCTGAGTCAGGAGAATCGCTTGAACCCAGGAGGCAGAGGTTGCGGTAAGCCAAGATCGCACCATTGCACTCTAGCCTGGGCAATAAGAGCGAAACTGCATCTCAAAAAAAAAAACAAAATACAGAATTAGCCAGGTGTGGTGGCACATGCCTGTAGTCCCAGCTACTTGGGAGGCTGAAACAGGAGAATCACTTGAACCCAGGAGGCAGAGGCTGCAGTGAGCTGAGATCTTGCCACTGCATTCCAGCCTGGGTGAGACAGAACAAGACTCTGTCTCAAAAAAAAAAAAATTGAATGTTTATGAATACTTTGATTCTCTAATATATTTTCAGCTCTCTTAGATTGTCTTTTCCTATTAAACATACACAGTCATCACATTGTTGAAGAAAGTTCACAATGAGAACAATCCATCTAAGAGTGGCTGTGACTAGGCCAGGCATGGTGACTAATAATGCCTGTAATCCCAGCACTTTGGGAGCCCAAGGCAGGTGGATCACCTGAGGTCAGGAGTTTGAGACCAGCTTGACCAACATGGGGAAACCCCGTCTCTACTAAAAATATGAACAATTAGCTGGGCATGGTGGTGTGAGCCTATAATCCCAGCTACTCAGGAGGCTGAGGCAGGATAATCACTTGAACCCAGGAGGTGAAGGTTGCAGTAAGCCAAGATCACGCCATTGCACTCCAGTCTGGGCAACAGAGTGAGACTCCATCTCAAAAAAAAAAAAAAAAGAGCAGCTGTGACAAATGCCTGTGTTGAATTGCAGGTCAGTCTTCTACCACCACTACCGGTGCCAAAAAAAGAGCTGCCCCAAAAGGAACTAAAAAGGATCCAGCCTTGAATTCTGGTGTCTCTCAAAAGCCTGATCCTGCAAAAACCAAGAATCGCCGCAAAAGGAAGCCATCCACTTCTGATGATTCTGACTCTAATTTTGAGAAAATTGTTTCTAAAGCAGTCACAAGCAAGGTGAGTGTTAATCCTAATCAGTCCTTTTGCTGTAGATATTCTGAAGGACATAACTAAGCCCTTGTTCTTAATAATTTGGCATGTCTTTAAGAAAATTGACTCATAATTCATTAGTTTTTACTGTAATATTTAGTTTTAACAAAGTTAAATATGCCACTTACTTGGGCAATGGAAGAGTTGGCCTTAGATCTGCTTCTTATTACTTGATAGAAAGTAGAAAACGCCTTGAATGTAGTCTTGATAAATTTTTTTTACATTGCAATTATGTTGTCAGATTTACATTGTGGAAATTACCTGGGCTTTCCTCTTTTAGAAATCCAAGGGGGAGAGCGATGACTTCCATATGGATTTTGATTCAGCTCTGGCTCCTCGGGCAAAATCTGGACGGGCAAAGAAACCTATAACGTACCTGGAAGAGTCAGATGAAGATGATCTGTTTTAAAATGTGAGGCGATTATTTTAAGTAGTTATCTTATTGAGCCCAAGACTGGTTTTAGAGTTACCTGAAGCTGTTACCTTCCTTCCCTCTGAATTTAGTTTGGGGAAGGTGTTTTCAGTACAAGACCATCAAAATGAAGTGAGTAGAGCCCAAGTGTCCTTTGGCTTTTATGTTTGTTTGTTTTGTTTTGTTTTTGAGATGGAGTCTTACTCTGTCGCCCAGGCTGGCGTGCGATCTTGGCTCACGGCAACCTCCGCCTCCTGGGTTCAAGCGATTCTCCTGTTTCAGCCTCCCGAGTATCTGGGACTGCAGGCGTTCCACCACGCCTAATTTTTGTATTAGTAGAGACGGAGTTTCACCACGTTGGCCAGGCTAGTCTCAAACTCCTGACCTCAGGTGATCCACCTGCCTCACCTCCCAAAGTGCTGGGATTACAGGCGTGAGCCCCTGCGCCCGACCCCTTTAGCTTTTTATAATACTGTCTAAATAGTGACCATGGACATTGTTCTCTGTTTTCTTTGTGTTTGAATCTGCTTTCTTTTGTCTTTAAAACCTGATTTTAAGTTCTTCTGAACTCTAGAAATAGTTATGTGGTCACTTCAGCATAAAGCAGTGTGTTTATTAACCATCCATTAAGCTAAAACTAGAGCAGTTTGATTTAAAAATGTCACTCTGCCTCCTTTCCTACTTTCAGTAAATATGAGATAGAGCATGGTTAATTCTCTGTTTTGTCTTTGTTTTATACATAATTTACCCTCAGATAGAACTTTATGGTTCTAGTACAGATACTCCACACTCAGCCTCTTAATGTGTCAAATTTTTGTTCAAGCAATGAGAAATTGCTCATGTTCTTCATCTTCTCAAATCATCAGAGACTAAAGAAAAACACTTTGACTGTGTCTATAATTTGACACAATCAATAGAATGAAGAAAATTAGACTAGTTATGTGATGATTTCAGCTGTTAACTGTCCCCTCTGGCTGCCCCTGAGTCCGAATCTCCCAAAGACAGAAACCAATTTCTAAAGGGCACTGGATTGCAGAAGACTAGGGGACAACATTTGCTCCAGGATCTTCAATGTTATACTGATAACCATGCTCAGCAATGAGTGATTAGATCCATATCTCCATAATTTCAATTTGTAAACTTTTTAAAGACCTGTCTACATTGTTACATGTGTGTGACTTGAATGATGTTACGTGTTTTTGTAAATATTTACTATGTTTTTCTATTAGCTAAATTCCAACAATTTTGTATTTCAATAAAATGTTCCAAACATTGCAACCCATAGAATGCCTTTTTTAAAATGCACACTACACCCTTTTACTTATTCTAAAATACAGTCTTCACTTCCCTTTCAGAAGCATTTCAGTCATATTCTGACAGAACTTAACAGCCTCTGGCCATGGTGATAGGTCCAAGAGATAGGCATTATGACCTAATTAAGGCCAATAAGACTTTTCCCTGTGATTTTATGCATGAGTACTAAGTTCTTCATCTCCACCATACTTGATCAGTATATATGCATGTATGGTTTTTTTTAATGGTGCCTTCCTTTAACAACTATTTCAATAACCTAGTCAACTACTTGGTGGTATCAGTAAGTTATATTGGGGCTAATCCATTTAGGAAAAAAATTAGATAAATCTCTTCATATCTTACACCAAAATTAAGTTCAAATAGATGAAATATTTAAATGTCAAAAACTATTTAAAAAGTATAAAACAATCTTGACTTACAGAGGGATAAACTAAACAAAACCCAAGGATAGTGTTGACAAAGATAATGGAGGAATTAGCCCTTTCAAAGAAATCTGGGCCACGCATGGTCCCTCACACCTTTAATCCCAGAAGTTTAGGAGGTCAAGGAGGAAGGATTGCTTGAGCCCAGAAGAAAGAGGTTACAGTGACCAGAGATTGTGCACTGCACTCCAGCCTGGGTTACAGAGTAAGACCCTGTCTCTAAAAAGAAAAGGAATTTGGTTTAACAGAAGACTCAGACATGTGCAAAAAACTATGTAAACAAACACATACAAATATGAGTACAAGTAAAAGGAAATCTGAATAAGATCAATGGGTTGTTTCAATATAAATATTCTGGTTACTATATAATTTTGCAAAATTGGGGGAGAGTTGGCAAAGTGTACAGTGGATTTCCATTATTCTGGTTTTTTTTTTTTTCTTTCAGAAAGTGTCCTTGTTTCTGATCCATTTTGGTTTTTTTCTTGTTTTTTTTTTGAGATGGAGTCTTGCTTTGTCACCCAGGCTGGAGTGCAATGGCGCGATCTCGGCTTACTGCAACCTCCGCCTCGTGGGTTCAAGCGATTCTCCTGCCTCAGCCTCCTGAGTAGCTGGGACTATAGGCGCATGCCACCATGACTGGCTAATTTTTGTATTTTTAGTAGAGACAGGATTTCACCATGTTGACCAGGCTGGTTTCTAACTCCTGACCTCGTGATCCTCCTGCCTTGGCTTCCCAATGTGCTGAGATTACAGGCATGAGCCACCACAACCAGCCTGATCCATTGCTTAAAACTGCATGTGAATCTACAATTATCCCAAAACAAACCCCATGCAAAGATGTTTATTGAAATTTCTGCAATCAATCATAAAATGGAAAGTAACCTAAATGTCCAACAGTAGAGGACATCTGGTAACACAATTAGGTTCAAATAATAAATATGGAATACGAGGTGCCTATTAAGAATGATCATGTAGGCCAGGCATGGTGGCTCATGCCTGTATTCCCAGCACTTTGGGAGGCGAAGGCTGTTGGGTCAGGAGTTCCGAGACCAGCCTGGCCAGCATGGTGAAACCCCATCTCTACTAAAACTACAAAAAATTAGCCAGGCGTGGTGGCAGGCACCTGTAATCCCAGCTACTTGGGAGGCTGAGGCAGGAGAATTGCTTGAACATGGGCAGTGGAGGTTGCAGTGAGCTGAGATCACTCCATTGCACAATCCAGCCTGGACAATGAGAGCAAAACTCCACCAAAAAAAAAAAAAAGAATGATTATGTAGGCCAGGCACAGTGGCTCATACATGTATTCCCAGGACTTTGGGAGGCTGAGGTGGGAGGATTGCTTGAGTTCAGGAGCTTGAGACCAGCCTGAGCAACATGGTAAGACCCCTATCTCTACAAAAAATGTAAAAATTGGCTGGATATGGTGCACGCCTGTGGTCCCAGCTACTTGGAAGGCCCAGGCAGGATGATCGCTTGAGCCCAGGAGGCTGCAGTGAGCCATAATGACAGTGCACTTCAATCTGGGCAATAGAGCTAAACTGTCTCAAAAAAAAAGAATGATCATGTATATTGTTTATTGAAATGAAAAGATGTTCATGACATTGCCAAGTGGAAAAAGGCAAATTACAAATCCAAGATGAAATCCCCATCTGGTAAATATGCACTTGTTTACAGATTAAATAGTAGGAGGAAAGCATATAAACCCTTTTAGAAAGAAAAAGGAGTCAATTCATTTTTTTTTTTTTTTTTGGAAATAGCCTCATTTTGTCACTGTGGTTGGAGTGCAGTGGTACAATCTTATCTCAATAGGTTCCTGCCAGCATGCCCAGCTAATTTTTGTGTTT
>CAUYLG010051634.1:0-27394 GCA_963573385.1 Cacajao melanocephalus | reverse complement strand
CTATTCTAGGGTAAAAAAATTTTCCCTTCAGCACTTTAAATATGTCATGCCACTCTCTCCCGGCCAGCAAGGTTTCCACTGAAAAGTTTGATGTCAGGTGTATTGCAGCTCCATTTTCTTTTATTTGTTTATTTTTTCTTGCTGCTTTTGGGATTCTTTCTTTATCCCTGACCTTTGGGAGTTTGATTATTAAATGCCTTGAGATAGTGTTCTTTGGAATAACTCTGTTAGTTGTACTGTAACATTCTTGTGCTTGAATGTTGATGTCTTTCTATAAGTTTGGGGAGTTCTCTGTTATTATCTCTTTAAATAAATTTTCTACCCATATCTCTTTCTCCACATCCTCTTTTAGACCAATAACTTTTAGAGTTGTTCTTTTGAGGCTGTTTTTCAGATCCTGTAGACGTGCTTCATTGTTTTTTACTAGTTTTTTTGTTTTTTGTTTTTTTTCTTCTCTGACTGTATTTTTAAATAGTCTGTCTTCAAGCTTACTAATTCTTTCCTCTGCTTGATGAATTCTAATATTAAAGGACTCTAATGCATTCCTCAGTATGTTATTGCATTTTTCAGCTACAGAATTTCTGCTTGATGTTTTTTAATTATTTTAATCTCTTTATTAAATTTATCTGATAGAATTCTGAATTCTTTCTCTCTGTTATCTTGAATTTCTTTGAATTTCCTCAACACAGCTATTTTGAATTTTCTGTCTTAGAGGTCACATATCTCTGTTTCTCCAGGATTGGTTCCTGGTGTCTTATGTAGTTCATTTGTTGAGGTCATGTTTTCCTGGATAATGTTGATGCTAGTACATGTTCTTCAGTGTCTGGAAATTGAAGAATTAGGTATTTATTGTAGTGTTCACTGTTGGGGCTTGTTTGTACCCATCCTTCTTCAGAAGGCTTTCTAGATATGTAAAAGGACTTGGGTGTTGTAATCTAAGCTGTGTCTGCTTGAGGGGGCACCCCAAGCCTAGTAACACTGTGGTTTTTGCAGACTCATAGAGGTACCTCCTTGGTGGTCTTGGACAATATCCAGGAGTATTCTATTATATTCATCTGTATGTCTATTCTTATGACATTACCACACTGTTTTGATAATCATAGCTTTGTAGTAGGTTTTGAGATGGGAAAATGTGAGTACTGCAACTTTGTTTTTCCTTTTCAATATTATTTTGGCTACTTAAGTCCCCTTGCAATTCCACATGAATTTTAGGATTAGCTTGTCTTCTGTAAAAGACAGTTGTAGTTTTGATAGGGATTATATTGAATCTGTATATCAATTTGGGGAGTATTGCCATTTTAATAATAGTAAGTTTTCAGATTCATGAACACATGATGCCTTTCAATTTACATAGGTCTTAAATTTCTTTCAGCAATGTTTTCTAGTTTTCAGCATGTGAGTCTGTCACTTCTTTTATTCAATTTATTCCTACATATTTTATCATTTGCAATGCTATTTTAAATAGAATTGTTTTCTATTTTTGGATTGTCCATTGCAAGAACATAGGAATGAATACAACTAACCTTTGCGTGTTGGTCATGTATCCTGTGACTTTATTAAACTCATTTATTAACTCTAATTGTATTTTGTCAATTCTTTAAGATTTTTATATAATAGTTGTACTTCTTCCTTTCTAATCTGGATGCCTTTTATCTCTTTTTCTTGCCTAATTTCTCTGGCTTGAAATTTCAGTACAATATCCAGTTGAAGTGGCAAGAACAGACATATTTGTTTTATTTCTAATCTTATTAGGAAAGTTTTCAGGCTTTCAGCACTGACTATGATGTTAACTATGGGTTTTCAAATACCATTCATCAGGTTGAAGATGTTTCCTTCTATTCCTAGTTTGTTTAATGTTTTTATGATGAAATGGTGTTGGATTTTTATCAGATGCTTTTTCCTTCATTATTTAAGATGATCCTGCTGTCTTTTTCCCTCTTCTTCTATTAATATGATGCATTACTTTTATCGATTTTTTTTATGTTGAACTACTTTTTCATTCCTGCGATGAATTGTACTTGGCCGTGGTGTACAATCCTTTGAATATACTGCTGGATTCAGTTTGCTAATATTTCTAATTTTATTTTATGTGATCAGAAAAGATATTTTGTATGACTTCAAACTTTTAACATTTATTGAGACTTGTTCTGCGACCTAACACATGGTCTATCTTGGAGAATGTTTCATGTACACTTGAAAATAATGTGTTTTCTGTTGTTTTGGGGGTGGGACATTTTATAGATATTTGTCAAGTGTGTTTGGTTAATAGTGTTGCTCAATTATTCTATTTCCTTATTAATCATTTCTATAGTCCTTTAGTCAATTTGGTGACTATAATGGAATACATACCATAGGCTGGATAATTTATAAAGAAGAAAGATTTATATTTTACAGTTCTGGAGGCTAGGAAGGCCAAAACTGAGAGGCCAGAAGCATCTGGTAAGGGACATCATGTTGCATTCACCCATGATGGAAGATGGAAGGGCAAGAGAGTAAATGAGAGAACAAGAGAGGGCCAAACTCACTTGTATAACAAGCCTTCTCAATAACTAGCCCACTTCCCATGAAGTCTCTTCATTAGGTCTCCATTATTACCTAATTACCTCTTATTAGGTCCCACTTCTCAACACCGTTGCATTGAGGATTAATTTTCCAACATACATACTTTAGGGGACACATTCAAACCATAGCAGTAGTTGTTTCATCTTTACTGAAAGATAGAATTTTCAACTATTGTTGAGTTGTCCATTTCTCCCTTCAATAATTCTGTCAGTTTTTACTTCACATATTTTGGGGCTTTGTTGTTAGGTGAATATATTTATAATTGTTATATCTTCTTGATGGATTGATTCTTTTTGGGACCTTTATCTCTAATCACAATGTTTGTCTTAAAGTCCATTTTTTAAAATATTAGTATAGCCACTCCAGCTTTCTTTTCCTTAGAGTATGCATGAAATATATTTTTTCCATTATTTTATTTTCAACCTGTCTGTGTTTTTAAATCTAAAGTATGTGTTTTGTAGACAATACTTTTTTGGATATTTTTTAAAATTCATTCTGGCTTTTAACTGATAAGTTTAATCAATTTCCATTTAATATAATTACTGATCAAGAAGGACCTACTTTTGACATTTTCTATGTGTTTTTCTATGTTATTTTTCATTTCTCTCATTATTGCCTTCTTTTGTATGAGGTAGATTTTTTAGAGTGTGCCATTTTGGTTCACTTTTTATTTATTTTATTTTTTTAGTTATTTTCTTAGTGGTTTCCCTATGATTACAATTAACATCTTAATTCATAATTAATTAATTTTTTTCTTCCTGTAAGTGGACAATGCTTTCTTTGTTTGCATGTCTCATATTTTTGGTTGAAAATTGGATATGTTGAATATTGTAATATGGCAACTCTGGAAATCAGATTCTCCTGTCTTCTCAGAATTTGTTGTTTCTGCTTGTTGTAGGTTGTATTTGTTTGTTGCTGACTGTTCTAAACTATTATTGAAAGACTATATGCTTTGTCATGTGAGGTTACTGAAATCTCTAAAGTCACTGAAGTCTTGCAACATTTGTGGAAGGATGGACTTTTAGGGTTCCCTACCCTACCACTTTTGCTAATGATATTCCCATAATTACTGTGAAATTTTGTATTTTCATTATCCTTGAACATTTCATAAATATTTTTGATGTATTCTATATCTAAGAGTTCTAATATATAATGTGTTTGCCTTTTAAATCTGTTGTTTGTTCTGCTAACTCTTGTTTGGAGCAGCTTGTTTTCCTGTATGTTTTTTTTTTTTAATTGTATATTTATATTTCGCTGAAACTAACTTGTGAGAGTTCTAAAGACTCAGTGTTGATGATGGCTTTCTCTTCGTATTTTCTAGTAGCTTGCATTTTTTCCCTAGACCACATAGGTAGTATAAATTAAAAACCCGGAACTGTCTTTCTTCAGGTGCAAATCCAATTAAAAAGGAAAAAAAAAACAGAACTGGTGAGAGGGTTTTGTCTATACTTGTAAATTCTTGGGAGGAGACTATTATATTTTTTAACAGTTTTTACACTGGGATCTGCAGGTAGAAATATACTGGTTTTCCTGTAGGTTTTCATCACTGCCAATTTTTTTCTAGTACAACCTATTACTGAGGGGATAATTCTTCCAACAGTCTCAGATATATGTGACAACTTTAGTTTGCTCTTCCATTTTATGTAGACTCAAGCAAGGCCTAGTCTTCTATTTCTCCTCAGCATTAATCCCTGAAGCAATATGTTCTTTCTATGGGCATTTGCACCCACAGCACTGACAGCTTCCATGTTATTTATTGCTCTTGTTTCATCTGATTATTATTTTGACCTTTGAGGATTCCCTTTTTTCTGTGAGCCCTGCAATACAGTTGAAATTATGTGCCTTGGACTTTATCCAAATTCATAAATGCTCTGCCTCAGAAATTTTTCAGAGTATAGTCCACTATATATCCAGAAGCAGAATTCTATGATTCAATAATCTTGGGCTCAAATTCATATAGAAATTTAAGTTGATAGATCTGGATTTGTATCTCAGCTCTGCCATCTACTACCTCTGGAGTGACTTGGGAAAGACGCATAACCTCGTTAAGCTTCAATTTCCTATCTGTGGAGTAGGTATAATAATATCTCTAACATAAAGTTATTGCAATGATTAGTGGAATGGCACATGTCACAAATGGCCTGGTATATAAATCTTAATCTAATGCTAAAAAAACTTTTAACTGATTTACTTTTACTATTAAAGATGTGAACTTGTAAATAACCATTTGTAACCTAGTTCTTTAGCTATGAAATGGGAATTTCATGTTTGTTAGAAGTGCTTAAGAGAATGAATGCAAAGTATATAGCACAGTACTTGGCACATAAGAAACAACCAATAAATTGTAACAATTATTTGTAAGAACCATAAAAATAATAAACAGGCTATACACAAAGCTGTCTACATTGATTTAGTAAGTGGTCAGTTGATAATGAAGATAACATCTTGCCACATTAAAAAAGTAGCTTGGAGAGATTTGATGAGCAGTGTTTCATATAGTAATACCTTTTTGAAACTCTATATGCCTATGTCTTCTAACCCTTCCTGCCCACACTCCAACACACACACACACACACATGCACACGTACACACACACACACACACACACACACACACACTTAGCTTTTGGAATGCTTTCAGATCACATGGTAACACTTGTATAAAATCCAATTTAATCTAAAAAAGGGAGTCTAGGATTGAGGAGCAATAGATTTGTCTCCATTGCATAAACTTTGAAGGAAACAGATTAAAATTTTCACGGCACATCTGAAATGAAATTTATTTTGGAGGTGTGTCTAACATTTCTTGTTGTTATAACTTTATGCTTTGATGTATTGAGTTGGCTTTGAATTTCTTTTTCCATTATTAGTTTATGTCAGTGATTACATTTTACTAGCTGATTAGTTTTGTGTGTATTTTTCATCTCTGAGGGATTAATCTTTATTTTGTCTACATTTGATATTTTTCTGAATTCTTTTAATTTTTTCTAAACTGACTTTACTCTCTTGCTGTTACCAGTTTCTCATTAGGTATTGGGAGATCTGCATTCTAGTTTTGTCTTTGCACAACTAGCTGCCTGACTTGGAGTAAATTACTCACCCACTCTGGGCTTCAGTTCCTTTATTATTCAAATGAGGGAGTTGGATTATGTGACCTGTAATCTCCATTTTAGCTCTATCGTTGATCCTCTATGAGAATCATACCAGCATATGAAATACATACCTGCATATGTTAAGACTGAGAAGATGCAGGTTGTGAGAACCATGAAGAATTTCACATAGAGCAAGAAACAAATATCAAGATAACAAAGAGCAACCAAAAAGAGCAAAAGAAAACGATGAGTTCCAGTGGTGATTATGTCATTTTGGAGAGAAGGTTGAAAACCAGAGCTTGGCCATCTGGTGTAAGGATTCGTAGAGGAAGGTAAAAGGATTTCTTCTCCTGACCAGTAACTGGGATAAGGCATCTTGAGTAAGCAACAGGTACTGGCCTTCGATGGGGTCGCTGCGTACAACATTAGCGACAGTCATTTGGGAACTTAAGTGAGACTAAATGCCAGAATAAGATCCAGGATCTGCTTTGGTAGAAAGGGTACAGGAACCAAGTAATAGGGGCTCATCCTATGCCTGACACCAAAGTCACCTTCCAAGTGGAAAAGAACATTAGTTGGAAGGTCACAGTGGAGTTTGAGGGAAGACGAGACCACATTTCTTGAGCCTTGGGACACTCGTGAGGAAGTCGGCGGGTAGGACAGGGATGCAGAATGATTGCTCCCTTGGAGAGTGGGACCTCATCTGTCTACACAACTCACATTCCTCTCCTGAAATTCTTGACTCTTTCGGATAAATTTCTATTAAAGTGCACGTCAAGTCTTAAGCTTCTTGAAGGAAAACAGAAAAGAGATTCCTGTAGGAGGCTGAGATGGGTGCGAGTGGTCGATAAGCAAAGAAGCAAACAAAATTAACCACCTCGTTTGGCTGCACTGGCTGCACCTCCTGCCCAGTACTCAAATCCCAGCGCAGAGAAGGAACCGGGCTGTGCGAAGTCTCCACCAATCAACGACGTAGGAAATGTTTCGGAGACACTAATTGGTTCGATTACCTGGCGCGCTCCTGAACCGAAAGTTGTGGCTGGTTGCGGCGTTGCCTGGCGACGTGTTAGTGGCGCTGTGCATCTGTAGAGGCCAGGTGGTCGCTAGGCAACGGGAAACATTAACCGCTACCGAGGACTTTCTACTCCCGACCAGGCCTTGCTCTCTCTGGAGACCCTCAGCAGCGATTGCTCTATTCTAACTTGGTGAGTCCTGGGAACCAAGCCTCGGCTTTGGGCTCTGATTTCTGGTCCAGAAATAAAGCCTGGCTTTCAGAGAACATAAGGAAAGGCTCAAAGAGGCAGAGACAGTCAATGCAAACGCATTTCAGTGATTGCCTCCTATCTGCCTATCATTTTAGAGGGGTGGAAAGTAAGCAATAGCGATTATCAAGAGACTTGTCCAAGATTTCACTCTGAGTGGTCAAGTCTGGACCTGCGCTGTTAAATACAGTAATCATTAGACCTCACGTGGCTAGTCTGAATTGAAATGTGCTCATATATAAAAAACACACTGGATTTTGAAGGCGTGGTACCAAAAGATAAAATATCACTATAATTTTTATATTGTGTGTTCAAATGATTACATTTTGGATATGGTAAATAAAACACATTATTAAAATTAATTTCACCTGTTTCTCTTTTAAAAGTGCTATTACTTGAAAAATTTATATTGCATACAAAGTTCTCAGCCCTGATCTATATAAAACCTAGGTCTGCCAACACCTGATTCAAGACCTCTTGTGCTAACACTATTTTGAAAGGTGTTTCAAAGTATCTCCATCCATCTAATGGGGTGGAAGTGTGCGTGGTGGTGGAAGTGCAAGACCATTACAAAAGGCTTATATTTCTAGTGTTTTAGGACCTTGCTACTCAGTGTATGAATCAGAACCTTCATTTTAACAAGCTCTGCAAGTGATTCTCCTGCACTTTAAAGCTCCAGAAGCACTGTGTCGGAAATTAGCCCTCAATTCTTTTTCTTTTCCCAGTTTGTTTCTTCGTGAATACCTATACTGTATTTTTCAGATTGTGTGTATTAGAATTAGCTGCATTTTGAACAAGCTCCCAGCAGATGAGAAACAATGATCTCAATACTAATTGCATTTCCTTTCATCCTTCTAAATCTAGACCAGTGTGGTCCCCAGATCAGCTGCAGGAGCAGCAGCATCACCCAAGAAATTGTAAAAAATGCAAATTCCTGGGTTACACCCCAGCTACAGGGGTTCTTGAAGCCCAGGCACAGTTTCTGATTTTTTATTCCTTTGGTTCAAATCCTCAGTTTGGGAAGACGGGTAACTTTGATGGGTTTTATTTGAGGACAGCGAGCGAATTCAACACTTCCTAGTCTTTAAGTCCCTCTCCATTAGCCTCCTTCCCCAATCTTTTTGATCTACTTTTCATTTTTTTTTCTCACCCCATCCTTTCCAGGAGTAAGGATGACTTTTCAGGCCACAGATAGTGAATTTGACCTGACAAATACTGAAGAGTATGCAGAAAATTCTGCACTTCCAAGACTGAGTAACATAAAAGCCAAAGGAAGAGTGAGTTATGTGACATCCACGGAAAATGAATCTGATACACAGATCCTAACATTTAGGCACATTACAAAAGCTCAGGAGAAGACAAGAAAACGACAGCAGCCTATAAAACTAGAGCCTTTGGTAAGTTCAAAAACCATTGTTTTAGCCTCTGTAGCCACAGAGGAAGTTCCAAAATTGCTTTGGAGGATGGAAGTCATTTCTAGACTCTGAATTGACAAAGAAGGAATGAAAGCTAAAAGATAAGAACTTTTTATGAAGTTGTAAATATGGTAAGTATTTATTCAACAAATATTTAGTTCTAGGTACTGTTAACGTTAAAGGATTCAGTGGCAAAGTTTTTGGGCAGCTAAGTCCTCTCTAGGATTATGTACAATACAGATACTTAACTATGTATGCTTTAAGACTCTTTTAGATATTAGGGTACCATTTAACACTGAAAAGTCTAGTAAACATGTTATATTTGGAATATAGTTTTATTATTTTCAACATACATGCCTTTGTCTTTAAAAAGTTGTGTGTATGTTGAAAATACTTAATTTTTAGGAACCATTGATGCCCTTGGATAATTATAAATGCATGTAAAGGAGCTATGAAAGGGAAAAAATTAAAAAGTGAAAGTTCTCCTCTCCACCCTTAGACATTAGCTACCATCATTACTGTGTGCCCTTCAGACTGTTTTATGTTTATTCAAATATTTTTGCATATATGTTTGTGTTTATAAACACAGACAGTTTTAAAGTAAGATTATCCAATGCATACTGATCTTCAAGGTGCTTATTTCACTTAACCATATAGAAATGTTTCTCATCCTTGCATGTAGAGGTGTCTTTTCTAACCGTTACACTGTACTTTGTTGCATAGAGGTGCCATAACACAGTACTGATTAACTGGTCTCATACTGATGTGAGTTCAAGTAATTTCCTTTTTGTTTTTGTTTTGTTTTTATTTGTTTTTATTTATTTTTTTATTTTGCTATTTCAGATAATACTGTGTTGAATGGCGTCTTTGTACATATCAAGGTGCATTCCTAGAAATGGTATCTTTAGGTTATATGTACATTTTTAATTTCAAAAACACATTACCCGATTGCCCTCTAAAAATGTACCTTTTCACCTACAGTGTATGAGAAGGCCTGTTTACCCACATCTTTGCCAAACCTGGTGCTCTCAGTTTTGTTTTTCTTTTTAATTTTTGCTAGACTGATATGTTAAAAATGGCATCACATTGTTGTTATAATTTGCATCTTATTAATGAAGTTAGGTGTATTTTCATTTATTCATCACTACATATATTACTTATTTTGTGGATTATCTGTTCATAACCTTTGTCCACTTTAAAATTAAGTTGTCTTTATCTTACCTATTTTTAAATTTTTAAAAATATATTATGGATATTAATCCTTATTTTATTGCTTCTCAAACTTAAGTTTGAGTACTGATTTCTCTTGAAGGAAAGCATTCTTAATCCATAATGCTAATTTGTTATTTTTTATTTAATGTTACTTTATGTCAGAAAACAATTACACTAGGAATTAATTCTAATTGTTAATAAACAAATTGATACCTTTAATACAAAGAAAATACAAAACCAATACAAATGAAATCAACACAAAATGCAAAGTCGCTATTGTTGTTGGTTTAACACTGCACCTCCATTTGCACGGTGGATGTGGCACTGACTGCTGCCCTCTTCCCCAGGGTTCAGTGTGCCTGTGCCACCACATGTTGTGTGGGGCACCAAGTCCACCTTCCCATTTTTCTCCCATGGAATTAGTATGAAACTTTTTACATCTGTTACTCTCTGACATATTTGCCTTCACTTAGTAGCCTGGCCAAGATGGTGATACCTCGTCTCTACTAAATATATAAAAATTAGTCGGGCATGATGGTGGGTGCCTATAATCCCAGCCACTCAGGAGGCTGAGGCAGAGAACTGTTTGAACCCAGGTGACAGAGGTTGCAGTGAGCCGAGATTGTGCCACCGCACTCCAGCCTGGGTGACAGAGCAGGACTCCATCTCAAAAAAAAAAGTGTATCATTAACCGTTGATGATTAAAGTTGTTCAACTTGTCACCAATGTCATCCACTCATGTACATTAAAAGTTTGTTATGTGCCTCCTCTGTGCCAGGGTTTGAGTCATGCTCTGAGGAATGAACAAAGCAAATGAACAAAGCAGACAAGATTCCTGTTGACATTCTAGTAATTCTAAATAAGCAGACTGAACAATTTCATCTAATGGTAGTAACTATTAAGAAAATAAGCCAAACGCAGTGGCTCATGCCTGTAATCCCAGCACTTTGTGAGGCGAAGGGAGAGGATTGTTGAGCCCAGGAGGTTGAGGCTGCGGTGAGCTATGAATATACCACTGCACTCCAGCCTAGGTGACAGACCAAGATCCTGTCTCTAAAAAAAGAAAAGAAAGGAACACACGGAATGTGGTAGACACTAAGAAGAGACTACTTCAGATTGGGTGATTAGAAAGGTCTCTCTGAGGAGATGTTACCTGAACAAGTCCCAGCGAACATCCTGTGTCAACTGCCAGACACCTGCAATTTAGGCAGAGCTTGCCTCTACTCCACTGGGCACCAGCTAATAGTCTTTTCTTTTTGTATTTAGTACTTTTCTTTTCAAGATCTCTTCTAAGGCAGAGCTAGTGGTAATGAAATCTCTCAACATTTGCTTATTTGTTTTCCTTATTCATTTCAGTAGGTTTCAGAGAAGGGTTTTCCAAATGTGCATTTATCTTAACATCATATTTATAGATCATTGTTTGGTCTCTGTGAAGTCACCCTGTGTAAACAGACAACTTTTCTTCTTGTTCTCAACTTGTGATTCTGGTCTCTATTCCTTTTTAGCACTATTATATAACTTAGATCTCCCTCATCTCTGTAGCACCAGCTAGGCTTTTCCTTTCTTCAGTGAGTCGCTCAAAAAGGATTTTCATCTAAAACCAAAGGCAATTTACCTGAAAAGTTAACAGCTTTTCTTTACTTAATCTCAAGCCTTTTTTTCTTATCTTAGTATATGAGAGACTAGCTATCATGATTAAACTCATAATGCTTAGTAACTAAAAGCCATTATAATGAATTATTCACTTTATTGTGTTAAAAGCTGGGGGTTTTATTGCCATAATTTTCAGTTAGATAGCTTAAGATAATGCCACCTATTTTTTTTTAGATCTTCAATAAGTTATGGCTATGAGAAGTGATTGATGATTTTGGGGATTGATGATTTTGGTGGGAGGATTGTGCACTTCTTCCCACAGTAGAGTATTAGTAAATGATGGGGGTTTGTAATGGACAATTAGGGAGTATATTATTTCATACTTCTGAGCCTTTTCTGTTGTAATTTATTCTTGTAAGTATTCATTGATAATTTGAAGTATAAAATTAATGGAATCTAGGTAGAAAAGTCTTACTCAAGCAATAGGCCAGGGACAGGCAATAGTGGTAGTTACTATTAGGACTGTGTCTTTGATAGGAAATTAGTCCAAGGAGATCAATTTCCAACAGGAAAAGGAGTCCAAAGGTAGTGAAAAATGCGACAAGTTTATATGAATGTTAAAAAGATTAACATGTCTCTCTATTTCCCAAAGCCAGTGCTAAAAGTCTACCAAGATCATAAGCAGCCAAGATACATACATGAACAGAATCGATTTCAGTTAATGACTTCTGGAATCATTAAACATCCAGTAAGCATAGCAAAAATAAGTTCTGTTACATCATCTACTCAGTTTCTTGAGCAGGAAGATGCTGTGAAAAAAATACAGGTATAATATTAAAATACTTAATTGATTCTTTTAACTTTGTATACCATTGCTAATATGCTTTTAACTCATAAAATAGTAGCAAAGTCATTTTCTATAAAGTTGCATAATGAGTTTGGGGAATATGACATTTTTTCATTCTTCCTATTTAAGGAAAACTCTTACAGTGGAGGAAAATCATAAAGGAGACTTTCAGCATCTGTACAGTGCCTTCTGACCTTCTTTTGCATGATAAAGAAGACATAATAGTATTTTGAATGTTATAACTTTTTTGAAATATTCATCATTTTTACCAAAAATGGTAATCTTTGAAGACCCTAGTAAAGTGTAATAAAATGGAGACTAAGCCAGCTAGAAAGACAACTTCTGTAGTTGGTGAGAGTTGCAAAGTGGGGACGGGCTGATCATCTGAGGTCAGGAGTTCGAGGCCAGCCTGACCAACATGATGAAACCCCGTCTCTACTAAAAATGCAAAAATTAGCTGGATATGGTGGCATATGCCTGTAATCCCAGCTACTTGGGAGGCTGAGGCAGGAGAATCACTTGAATCCAGGAGGTGGAGGTTGCAATGAGCCGAGATTGCTCCATTGCACTCCAGCCTGGATGGCATAATTAAACTCCATCTCAAAAAAAAAAAAAAAAGAAAAGAAATGGTAGCTTGGGGAAGAAATCACCAGAGCTTGCCTTTAAATGAATATCTATAGATAATTAAAGAAAAAAACAGTAAGGGGAGAGAATATGAAGGGCATACCTACAGTAAAGAAACCAATAGAGCCAAGATTTCTCTGAGCTTTTGGTTGAGAGGATCCTTTGACAGCCACACATTTAATTGCTGGTTTGGCTCCAAGCATTGGGTTAGAAGTGCTAGATGTGCACAATTGAGGACAAGGTCTATCCTCAAGGATTTCAGAGTTTAGAGGTATGTAGGTGGACAAGTGAACACTCAGCACAGTGGAGTATAAGAGCTCTCCTTGGTTGTTTAAGGTACAAAATAATGAAAAACTAAATAAAAAGGACTCTTACACCTGGCCATTGGGGGGCCAGTCAGTGAATAAAAGCTACCCTTGGGAGTTACACTAAATTGAGAAGAATGTGTGGAAAGTTAATGGGATAGATAAGGTGGGAGAGGTGTGAGCTTGAGAAGATAGATGGACAGGAGCTTACTTTGGGTTTGGGTGAGATCATCCTGAAAGAATGAAATCATATTAAGAATTATGTGGAAATTACAAAACCTCACTTACTATCGTGTCAGTGAAGTGAAGACAGAGGGAGCTCTTTCTCCAGAAAAGACCTGAGCCAGGAACGATTTGATTGCCTGTAAATTAATTCATTTGTCGTAAAGAGGGCTTCAAGAATTTGAATTTAAAGAAAAGGAGAGAAATTTTACAGACATCTGAATGAAAATGGGGCTGAAAAGGAATGTTAGGTTGTGAGCTATGATTTTTGTTTGTAGCTGTCACTCAGTGAAGAACTCAGTAAAGAGGAATTAAAGAGAAATATGGAAAAGGTGATTTTACATGAAGTAAAAAAGGTATTTATTCTGAGAAAAAGGTAGCTTTTTCAGATATTGATTTATCAGTATGAGTTTCAAATAGAAATGCAACAAGGAGGATTTCTGGGAGATAAAGGAAGGCAGAAAGGAAGGAAGTTGGAAGCCTCTGTTAATTAAGAAAGAAATTGACTTTCAAATTGTACTGGGCATCCATCAGAGAGGAGTACTACAGACATTGTACATTTTATGAATAAATGCTTTCTTTAATTCCCACCCCCAAATCTGAACCTATGTTAATGCTAAAGATGTGAATCACATTTTCCCACTGAGTTACATAATGAGAAATTAGTGCTCAGAGGAAAATATGTAACCCTGTTATGGAAGACGTCTTCCACTTAGAATGCGGTAAGACTTTTTAAAGACTAGAACAAATAAAATAAATGCATTTTCTGTTAAAACAGTAATACTTTAGTCTCATAAAAATACTAAAATGGATTAGCTCTTGTTGCAACATTGAAATAAGGTGATGTGCATTTTCTCTGGTTCAGGTTTGGACTTTTCATTCATAGAAGAGAACAGTGCCATTGCTGCCATCCCTGGCCAAGAATTCAAAAATACATTTTATTTGCCTTTTAAGTTCAAAGATGTGTTTCCTTCAGCTCTGAACTTGTTAGGCTTCTCTCCAACTGCTATTCAATAGAGTATATTTAATCAGAGATGGAGTGTAATGTTCCCTATGAGTACAAATTTTCTGGAGAAGTTGTTCCACAGAGCTTGTAGCAATAAATCCCTGCAGAAATGGCAGCCTCTGCCAGCGATGTTAATAGGCAATAAAATACTCATGCATATATTTACAGTAATTATTCAACAAAGCAGGTCCACTATGGTGACTCTTATCTTATAGCCAGTTACTCCTACACTGTCAGAGAGGCAAGGTGATGACCTTTGGAGTTAGTGTCAAAATTCCTCAAACACAGTGATTAACCTCCTCCATGAGAGCAACAGATGTGAGCGATGCCACCCAAGTTTTCTGGGGGGCGGGGGTGAGTGGCACTGAGAGCACAGACTGTGAAGCCCAGAGAGTAGTGCAAAGCTGGAGTGTGTGGACATGGCAGAGTGGAACTCAGCCTTGCTGCTCCAAGTGTAGTCCATGGTCAGCAGGATCCATATCCCTGAGAGCAGGTTAGAAAGGCAGAACTTCAGGCTCCACCCTAGCTGTACTGAATAAAAATCTGCAGTTTAATAAGAACCCCAGGTAATTCACTGCACATTTAAAGTTTGAGAAGCACTGGTATAAGGAACAGGCAATATTAGTTACTAAAATCAATGCTTATCTAAGGCTATCATATAATTGTTCCCAATACTCAATATAACCACCCCTCATATTCCCAAAGAAGTAAAGTTATTATGAGTTATGATAACAGCTGTCCAAGACTTCACTCACTGAAGAGCATCAAGGTTGTTGGAACAGATGGGGAGGTTGAGAGGAGAGGCCCCAGAGAAGATAGATGCAGAGCAACCAAGCAAGGAGGGTGGAGTGCTCCCAAGAATATCAAAGACCAGGTAATATTTTGATGTAATAAACATTGAGTTAAAGGAGAGGAGAAGGCAATAGGAGCTGACACTGGGACTGCTTTGTGGGAAAAGGATGGGTATCTGGATAGGCAATAATGAGGAGGAATATCACTCCCTAGAAATACTTTGAAAATTTTCAGTGCCAAAATGCTTGCCTTTGAAGCCTAGACATCTCATGCAATATGGCAGTTAGTCCTTGAGGGACATATTTTGTCACTCTTGAGTGTGTGCAAAGACTCATTTTTTTTTTTTCAAAAATTGGCTTTGTTTAGATTTATCAGCCCTCTCCTCCTAAACTGTCACGTACCAGTATTGGAAGAAGAGGTCTCTTCGGGACTAGATCTTCAGCTTATCCTAAGTACACTTTCCACGACCGAGAAGAAGTTATTAAAGCCAACATTCGTGATCCCTTACAAATCATTAAAATAATACGTGAAAATGAAGATCTTGGATTTCTTTATATGATCCCTGCAGTGTCAAGATCATCCATTGAATATGATACATATAATCTAAAGTGAGTTCTTTTTATGCCACAATTTCTTTAACATAAAAATTACAAATAAGATTGTACATATTATTCATAATTGATTGGATATTGATAAAAATCATCAGATATAATTTTGGTTATCAGCAAATGATAAATTAATCCTAATCACAATTATATATTTTTTTCATTTATCTTCCCTTTCTTTATTTAGAAACATTAACTATCTTATCTGTACTATTGAGCTTCTCATATATTTATGTAATATTATACCATATGTTTTTAATCAGTATTACAAACATATTTTTGATATGATTACTGAGAAAAGAGGATGACAATATATAAAAAGTAGGTGATGCCTGATTTGTTTTTCATGTTATTTCATCTTTATAGAGTAGAAATAAGGATTTTTTAATAAAATGATCTTGATAACTTAGGATATTCATATAGATGAATAATATACACACACTTCCTCTGTGTTGTTGCCATACATTTGTTGTTGATACAATTTGAAGTCACATAATTGTGAGGCTGCAAGTTACTTTAAAGTAAAAAGTTTTAATCAAAATTTAAAATGATAGATTTGTTATAAATCTTAAAGAGCTTAACAGGAGTGAACAATAACTTGTAGGAAGAACAGAAATGCTTATGAAAGTGAATCGTTCAGCAAAATTTGTTGAGCATAATCTCTGTAGTAGGAACTGTTTTACGTGCTTGAGACACATTAGTAAATCATCCACATCAAAATTGTTGCACTCATGGAACTGACATTTTAGCAGAGGTTGACAATAATAAACCATACGTGAGTAAATTATGTAGAATACTAAAATGTGATAAATATTGGAGAAAATAAATAGAGATAAAGAGGATTGGGAGTGCTGAGGAAGAGGTTGTGAATTAACTGGGATGGTCAGGGTGGGCCTCATTGAGAAGCTGGCATTTGAACGAGGACTTGAAAGAGAAGGAATGAATTATGTGGTAGTACAGTTATGAGCATTCCAGGCAGCAGGAAATGAATACAAACATCCTGAAGTGGAAGCAGACCTGGCATGCTCAAGGGACAAAAAGGAGGCTGGTGTGACTACAGTAGAGTGAGCAAGAGATAAAGGATATATCATCACAGGGCCAGTGGAAAACCATGGAAGGATTTGGGGCAGAAAAGTGTCATGATCTGATTTACATTTTTTAAGGAAGCATTCTGGCTGCTGTGTGAAGAATAGGCTTTGGGAGAACAGGGGTTGAAACAGGAAGACAAATTGGAGGCTGTAATTATTCAGGGAAGAAAGGGACCAGGGGGTGATGATGAGTGGTAAGAAATATGTTTGCTTCTAAAAATAATTTAAAACTGAAGCCAACAGGATGTTTTTACAAACATTATGTAGGATAGATGTCCAGAAAGGAGTACGGGATGAGTTTAATGATCCAGTTGTCTGAGCAAGAGGGGTAGAGTTGTGGTTGACTGTGAACCCCGAAATCTAAGACAGTGCTGAGTTAATTTAGAAAGTTTATTTTGCCAAGGTTGAGGATGTGCACAGCCTCAGGAGATCCTAATGACATGTGCCCAAGGTGGTAGGGGCACAGCTTGGCTTTATACATTTTAGGGAGACATGAGACATCAGTTAATATGTGTAAGATGTACATTGGTTTAGACTGGAAAGGTGGGACAACTGAAGGCCAAGACGGAAAAACTCAAAGCGAGTAAGGGGCTTCCAGGTCATAAGTAGATAAGAGACATTCCTTTGAGTTTCTGATTAGCCTCTCCAAATAAGGCAATGAGATATGTATGCATTTATCTCAGTGAGCACAGGGGTGACTTTGAATAGAATGGGAGGCAGGTTTGCCCTAAGCAGTTCCCAGCTTGACTTTTACCTTTAGTTTAGTGATTTTGGGGCCCAGAGATTTATTTTCCTTTTACAACAGAGACACAGAAGATTGAATGGAGCAGAATCATCAGGGAAAAATACATGTTTGAGTTCAGATACATTAATTTGGGGATGTTAAAAGGAAAAGAGATGGTAGATGAAGAATTGGAGTATAAAAGAGGCTTTTTCCAACATAAGAGAATTCATTTTTTTAAAGATGGAAGACTTAACATATAATGTAATTTAAAACCCTTTGATGAAAAAAAAAATCTTAATAGTATTGTCATTCCTACCACTACCTCAGTCCCTTTTCTGGTTTTTGTACATCTTTGGTGAAGAAGTTGTAGATCTTAAGTGGAAACTTATGGAAAGTGGGTTATTTGATGATTTTAAAACATACTTCTTGATACATATGTGAAAAAATGTTTTCACAGTTTTTTCTTCAGGAAAATAATAATCATCTAGTAACCCAGATATTAGGGAGTGCTATTTGTGATGTTCATTTTCCACTGTGAGAAGAGCCAAATTTTGCTCCATGTAGAACTGATTCTCATCTTTTTACCAGCCCAAGATAAAGTATTGAAGAGGAGACTGAAAACTGTGCTTTTGTTCAGTTCTGGAGATTTGTTCCTAGATTAATGAGCACTTCTACTAGGGAAATTGAGTTGATGTTTTATAATTTTTTGGACTCTCAGAAGTAATGCTTAATAGTAATATGTAAGGTCTCAATTAGAAAGATATTTTGCAATCATGGTTTGTTATTATTATTGCATTTTAGTGTTTGATGTTAAACTTTCCTCCCTAACTTTAACTCCAAATATCATAACCTTACGAGTAAAGACGATGATTTAGATGCTGTGGAGTTAGCAGCAGCTAAACTGGAAGTTAATCATAGGATATACTGTGTCAACAAGATGAGGTCATGCTATACCAAACTCCTTTTAAAAAGTAATGTGTTAAAATAACGATAAGACTGTGAGTTTGCTGTTGAAGAATGTCTTCACTATCCAACAAATGTGGTGAAGCTGTGGAAGCATTTTTTATAATTCTTCAATCTAGAGCAATAATCTGTCTCTCTGATAAGCCCGTTGAATTTTTCCAGAAAAAAATGTGAACAAAATGCAAATACTGCTTCTCAGTATAGAACTGAATAAAGGAGAAATTGAGATTTAAACTATGGAAATCATTTAAAGTTGCACTTCTTGTAGCAAAAATCTTTTAAAAATGATATGTCATGCTATTGCTTAATCACCTATGGCAAGATATGCTCAGAGAGAAAATATAGTAAGTTATAAGTTATTTGCAAAATTCCCTTATTAACTGGCTCTATGCACATCATTATAAAGTGTGCTGACAGGTATTTTGCTTTAACCTCAAATGTGCAATGAAACATTTGAGAAAAATATGCTTGAGAATTTGTTTCCAATTATCACTAAAAACCTGTGCTATAGAAGAGTGTTTTCAGTTAGTTGTGAGCAGGGATTTAGACTGCAAAAGGCATGTAGGAATCAGTAGTGTCTGAGCACTTAGCTGTGTGTGCAGCCAGAAAGGCTTTGGCCTGCTCGGAGACAACGTTCACATACAACAGTAAACCTCTCATTTTTGACTTAGCATTGACAAAGAGTGAAAATTGTGACTCTCATAAAATCAAAGATTTTAATGTGCATTAACTGTGCACTTTTCCATGGTCATACATTGAAATAGCAAGTAAAAGATTTTATTTAGCTCATGAAATATGCAGGAAATGAAGAGTAAGATTTAAAACATTTTGTGAAACTAATAATACTAGTAAAGACCATTTCTATGATTTTAGGGGACTTGCTCAAGGGTTATATCTTAGAGATATGTTTAATATTTTGAGTAGACAACATATCACTTTGGTGCCAAAATATTTCGAAGATAAAAATACAATATTGGAATTTTAGGCTGACTGAACTCTAGTGTATATGGCAAGGGTACCTTAAGACAGATTTGGCTCTTTCCAGCATCTTATGATTTTACTAATTGGAGGAAAATAATTGGTCATATATTAGTAGGCATATATATCCAAAAATCATATTTAAACTCAATAACCTGATAAGATACTTTTCAGTCCAAATGTGACCAAAGAGCTAATAAGAATTTGTTTACTTCCATTTTCTAAATTGACACACTCAGCCTTACAGCTTTATAGCATCATGTACTTGTTGACTTACCATCTGATTCAGTGCTAAAAACAGACTCCAGTGAAATGATCAAGAAATTTTGGCTCCATAGATTGTTTAGAGGCCCAGAACTATGTGATAGAAGCTCTAGTTACATGCTTTCATTTCCAAAGAATTTAAGTTGTTATTTAAGATCTTTTAATTAAAAAAAAATACAATGGGGAAAAGGAGCTAGCTGGGTGTGAACTCCCATCTGTGGCTCACACTACTCATTCAGCTGGCTAAAGAGAATCTTGTTATTACTTTTTTAAAATTATGGCTTATATTTATTATTTTAAAATTTGTGATGAGATCCTCACAAAATTTACATAAAATTGATAGTCTGAGTGAGTGTCAAATGCCCAGTCAGTGATTCCAGATGCTAAATGTTTAACACAGCTATAAAGCAAAGCTTCCCAAGAAGTGTGCTGTAGCCAAGCAGGTGACTCCTGGTGTGCCCCAGTTGTTCATGGTGGTAAAAACTTATTTTTTTAAAAAAACACAATCACATAGAAATTTACCATGGGTGAAATTTTATTTTTCTAATATTTGTATGGTTACCTTGTTAAACTCTCTGAATTCAGAAAATATTTCCGTGGGTAAGACTGTGTAGCCCCATCAGCCAGAGAGCAGCTCTATAGTGGGAACATGACAGAGCCTCTGCTACCTTCCTGTTGAACCATCTGACTGAGTTTGGTTGTTACCGTAGACGCTTTCTTTCAGTTTCTAAGACAAACTCAGTTTTTTAGCAAAACTGTTTTGTGTATGTGAGAAACACAAAGAAATTCTTGCTTAGTTAGTTTTTATTATTTTTTATTTTACTTTAAGTTCTGGGGTACATGTGCAGATCTTGCAGGATTGTTACATAGGTATACACATGCCATGGTGGTTTGCTGCATCCATCGCCCTGTCATCTACATTAGGTATTTCTCCTAATGTTATCCCGCCGCAATTTCCCCACCCCCTGCTATCCCTCCCCTAGTCCCCCAACCCCCAACAGACCCCAGTGTGTGATGTTCCCTCCCTGTGTCCATGTGTTCTCATTGTTCACCCACTTATGAGTGAGAACATGCAGTGTTTGGTTTTCTGTTCTTGCGTCAGTTTGCTGGGAATGATGGTTTCCAGCTTCATCCGTCCCTGCAAAGGACATGAATTTATCCTTTTTATGGCTGCATAATATTCCATGATGTATATGTGCCACATTTTCTTTATCCAGTCTATGTTTGATGGCCATTTTTGTTGGTTCCACATCTTTGCTATTGTAAACAGTGCCGCAATGAACATGTATATTCATGTGTCTTTATAATAGATCGATTTGTAATCTTTTGGCTATATACCAAGTAATGGGATTGCTGGGTCAAATGGCATTTCTATTTCTAGATCCTTGAGGAATTGCCACACTGTCTTCCATAATGGTTGAACTAATTTACACTCCCACCAACAGTGTAAAAGTGTTCCTATTTCTCCATATCCTCTCCAGCATCTGTTGTCTCCAGAGTTTTTAATGATCACCATTCTAACTGGTGTGAGATGGTATCTCAATGTGCTTTTGATTTGCATTTCTCTAATGACCAGTGATGATGAGCATTTTTTCATATGTTTGTTGGCCTCATAAATGTCTTCTTTTGAAAGTGTCTGTTCATATCTTTCACCCACTTTTTGATGGGGTTGTTTGTTTTCTTCTTGTATATTTGTTTTAGTTCTTTGTAGATTCTAGATATTAGCTCTTTGTCAGATGGGTAGCTTACAAAAACTTTTTCCAATTCTGTTGGTTGCTGGTTCACTCTAATCATTGTTTCTTTTGCTGTGCAGAAGCTCTTAAGTTTAATTAGATCCCATTTGTCTGTTTTGGCTTTTGTTGCCATTGCTGTTTGATTTGCTCTTATTTTTTGTGTTTTCCTTTTGAGGCAATATTATGTGTTCCTAAAAAAATAAGCAATTAGATGTTTCTGATTATCCCTTCTTTCCTCCATTCCTCTTGTTTGGTTTTTGATGTTACCAACTGGGAAAAATCTGAATCTTAATTGAATTTCATAATGAATTGTTTTTAAAACACAAAAATAGTTTTTCAAAGCATAATTTGAAAACATATTCTAATAAAATTATCTTGGTAAATAGCACTGTAGACTTTTGTAATTTTCAAAGATATTTTTTGTCATATTTAAGTGTAAGTAATGTTTATTTTTTTGAAATTTTTATAATTTTACTTCTTAAATTAACAAAACCTATATACCAATACTTTCTATTTTCTTACTACATCCTTGAGTTTTTAAAAACATTTTAAATGGAAATTATCTAAAAGTTTTTAAAAACTCATTTGCTGATATTTAGGTCTACAATTCTCTTAAATTATGATAATTTGGTAATTTATGGTATTATGGGAATATGGATTTAATTTTGACAGATATTTATCTTTTTGCTCATTTATAATGGAAAATTTTCTGTTAAAGCTAGAAAACTACCAGATCTATATGGCAAACACAGTAGTCAAAAGAGATGAGAAATTAGGCAGCATAATTCGGATTATCTCAAACATAGATTTGTAAACTACAGTAACAGACCTGTCCTTTTGCCTAAATATCCTATTTGTATAAAAATGTTATCAAATTAATCAGCTTGAAACCTTCTGAAGTAGACCCATTCTAGTTTATGTGTGAAACTATAATTATTTTTTAAAAACTTTATAATGAAGTATATATATTATGTAATAAGGAACAGATCATTTTGAAGCCATATTATCAAAAAACCTCACCAGGTTGTCTAACAAAATGTAGTTTTCTTAGGCTAATCTATGAAGAAATTTAAATTGATTAAGTCAGATTTGAGTCAGCAAGTGGAAACACTATGGGCCCTTTGGATTTTCATTTGGAATAATCAAAAAACCTCCTGGTTAATCAAACCAGAAGTACAATAAGCATTTCTCTTCCCTAGTTTACATTAGATCTATTTTTTTCCAACATGGCTAAAAGACAAACATTGGTTAGATCTAGACTCCAGATTGACTCCGTACCCTTCCTTCAAACACATGCACACACAAACATACATGCACACACATCCTGGCACTGCTCTGGAGCTCTGGTGATTCAGAGGATGATGGTTTTATTTCACACAAAAATCTGAAGAACCTAGAGCAGTAGTTCTTAGCCTTAGCTGCTCATTAGAATCACCCAGGCTTCAATTCCAGTTACTTATGATTTATCTGATTGGTCCGTGGTAGAGACTGAGCAACAGCTTTTCTTTAAAACTTGCCAGTTGATTCTAAGATTCAGAATTATGCATCATGGACCTAGAGCAGCATTTCTCAAGCCCTAAAAGACTTGCTACAACACAGATGGTTAAACTCCTAGAATTTATGATTTAATAGGTCTAGGATGGGGCCTGAGAATATGCAATTCCCACATAATGCTCGTCCAAAGACGATACATTGAGAAACATTGACCCTAGAGCACTCTCCTAGTGATGAAACTTGGAAGTTTCCTCTTAGTTTTGCTTTTGTTTAATTTTTCAGGAAAAAATGAGTTCTTTACCAGATATTTTGCCATCTTTGGTTAATCAAACCAGAAGTAAAGCAAGCATTTCTCTTCCCCAAGTTAGGTTAGATCTAGTCTCATATTGAGTCATGACAATAACCGTTATCAAACAGATTGAGGTTGATAAATGCAGAACTCAGGAAGTGGCCTATTTCTTCCCAGGCACTTGCTTGCTTACCTTTAGTCAATGAATACACCCAAATCATAATACTTGAAGCCATGTAATAATGAAAATAGACAACTTAGAGTTGCATAGGGCCACAAGATCTCATCTAAGTCAGCCTTAAAGCACGTAAGGAGTAACTTTCTTGTACAAATCGGAATCTTCAAAGAAGCAGGAGGTAACAGGGTGAACAAGATATATGTATGCATTCAAGCATGGCCTAAAATGAATATGATGAAGAAATTAGCCTGACTAAAGAGGATGATTTGTGTAGTCAGAGAAGGAACTAATGTGAAACAGGAGGACAGTGCCACAAATACCTGGCAAAATAACTTGGATTTAATGACAGGAGCAATAAGAGACTATTCAAGGTTCTTGAGCACAACAATTACATGAGAAAAACCTATGTTTCTGCAATATTAGTCTGGTACATTGGTTTAAGAATGAATAGAAGCATTTTTAATCACTGCAGTGTATAACAGATGGAACTATTTGAAATAACATCACATTGAGTTTTATTGTTTTGGAAATAAAGGAATTGATTTCAGGAGGAGAAAAATTTTTAAAAACCCCAGAGGGGTTCTAAGCCCCAAAGTAGGTTCACTTTGAGTTACATCTGAAATTAATAATAATAATAGGACAATGATTGACCTACCACAAGGGCCCCACAATTCTCTCAGTCTATATGCTTATCTCAAATGAGACACACATACTTTTATAAATTAATAAAAGTCTTGAAGCCTATGTTTCATTTCAGAGATACAGACAGGTTCTACTGTAAAATAGTTAACAAGGGACCCCTTGATCTTCATTGAACAGCAAAAAAGCACTGCATATATATTTTCCAATTATGAGACAGTAGAGCATAGTTAAATATAATTTTGAGACTTCCATCTCAATCTAATTAGTTAACTAACCAATGTTCTCTAGTTAACTAGATCCAAAAGTCATCTTCTTTATATGAAAAGTAAGAAGTTTGTAACACAGTACTTGAATTTTTAAAAGTTTTCTTTTTGGTTCTTAAAGAAAGCCCACTTTTTCTGATTATTTCCTCAAGGAAAAGCCTTAGTGGAACAAACATCCAAAACCATTCTCTAGGAGGCAGCTGAGGTTTGATCCTGAGTGCCAATAAATAAATGCTGGTAGGCAGTCATGATCATAGGAGTTGTAGTTCAACTCCTGAAATGGATCAATACTTGGAGGCAGAGCATGTAGAGCAACACATGCCAGTGTAAGCAGTAGATCTGGGAGGTGACCTCTCAGTAATGAAAAAAGTCTAAGACGAGGATTACAGAGAAATGTGCATACGCTTTCTTATTTTTTGCAAATCTTTTCCTAACCCCGCAGGCCCTTCTACCTACTGACTGGCTTGGGCTTGAAAGAAGTCCCTGTTGATCTTTGAGAAAATAATTGCAGTAGAGTAGCAGGAAACAAAACCAATTTTCAGTAACCCTAAGAAGGAATGGGTAAGGTGGATGTGGCCATTGACACACACCATTATAAAGGAAACTTAAGAAGAAAAGTGTGGGATTTTAGTTAAGTAGGTGGCAGGATCAAGAAAAGATTTTCTATATGTTAAAGGGACATTATGCACACTTTTAGTTGTGGAGGAAACATAGCCAAAGAACTAGAGAGAATTAGAGAAAAGTGAGGTGAAACCTCTCCATGTCCATTTGGAGGAAAGCATGAGAGGGGGAAAAACTGGTATGTTGAACTTCAAGTGAGGATATGAGAAGGAGCTTGCCTTGTTTTCACATTCTTTTTGTTTTGTAATAAAGTTTGGTGGTTCACAAACATTATTGTGTATCAAAATGACCCAGGCATCTCACTGTCTTTGAGTCTTGGAATACATAAAGATTCTGATTCTGCATTGGACTCAGAAATCTATATTCTTAATCAGCACCTCAGATGATTTTGATGCTGATGATCCAACCTTTGCAAAGGGCTCTCTGATGTTCAGTTGTTCAATGAAGAGTAGAGATGTGTAAAGAAGGAAAAGACTTAGGGGCTTGAGAATGAAGATCTGTGATAAGAAGAGAAGTACAAATAAAAAGGATTTCTAGGTGGCACTGAACTCCAAGTTAGAATTTAACATCATGGACCACAATGACCACCTTCTAGAAGGGCCATCAGTAGCAGATAGACTACACAAAGCAAGTTTTCCAGACATGCACCAGGGCCACAGTCAGCAATTTGTTCTTGTTTTTGGGTTACTTTGATGCCTGATGTTAATGAAACATCTGAAGTTGATTACAATTTCAGTGGCAAATTGAAGTTTCACATTTTAGAGAGAATCACCCCAAGAATACCCTAATTATACCTTTAGCTGTTGACAACGAGAAAAGGAAAAACATGTAAAATGTATTCCATATTCCTCACCAGCCATGTACAATACCTGGCATTTTTCCAGACATTTCTGAGGTGAGTTAATTAGAACACAGACAAAAAGTCAGATAGTGGGATCAGGTAAAAGCCAAGGAGGTTAAAGGTTTTTCCATGGCAGCCCCCAAGTTGGCAGGGTCAGTCCTTATGGTTATCTCAAATGAGTCACACATACTTTTATAAATTAATAGAAATCTTGAAGTCTAAATTTCATTTCAGATGGACTCAGACAGGTTTTACTGTAAAATAATTTGACAAGGGACCGCTTCATCTTCATTGAACAGCAAGAAAGCGCTACTATTCCTCTCCCACTTCGCACAGCACCATCAGCCCCCAGATCTCCTTGCAGGCTCACATGAACAGCTCTTGGTTTGGGTTTGCTTTCATTCTGGCCTTGTGTGCCATAATTTTAAAAATATTTTTGTTACTCAGTTTTATTAAAATGAAAATAGAAATTAAAAACTAAAAATGATCTATACCAGTGGTTCTTAACTTTTTTATTAATAGACCCAAAACACAGAATTTTATTCCAATGTCTTAAAAACGGATCATACATATATACATGAATTTTCCATACAACAATTTCAGGGATTTCACAAATAACCTGAAGGCTGTGTAAAAGGCTGTGGCCCGGACGTGGTGGCTTACACCTGTAATCCCAGCATTTTGGAAGTCTGAGGCAGGGAGATCGCTTAAGGTCAGCAGTTTGAGACGAGCCTGGCCAACATGGTGAAACTCCATCTCTACTAAAAATCCAAAAATTATCTGGGCATGGTGGCGGGGCACCTGTAATTTCACTTATTCAGGAGGCTGAGGGAGGAGAATCGCTTGAACCCAGGAGGTGGAGGTTGCAGTGAACCAAGTTCGCGCAGCAGCATTCCAGCCTGGGCAACAGAGCAAGACTCCATCTCAAAAATAACAATAGTAGTCGTAATAATAATAATAAAATAATTAAGTAAAATAAAATAAAGGGCTGTGGACTCCAGGTTTGAATGTAGAGCCAAGGACTGAAAGACATGGAAAACAGCTGATTTCCACCAGAGTGTTCCTGTCTAATTTCTGTCTAGTACATGTAATTTTTGCATAGCTTTAATATAGAAACAACTTATGGCTTTCTTTTTGCCCTTAACTTTTATCTTGTTATTCTGAGCTCTCCTGAGAGAGAAACATTTTAGAAAAATGTTATTTCCCTAAATTCCTAAACATATTTCAATAAGGTACTATATATTTCACACTTGTTCTATTACTGAATATTTCCTGCATTCAATATTTCAGCATTATAGCTAAAATTTCAGAAAACATTGTTTTGCTATAGGAAAATTTTTATTTTAAGCAGTTTTAGAGAATCAGCTCTGTTTTCATTGCTTCATTTCTTTCTCTTGTTTTTACTCTGTTCTTGCTTTTCTTCTTTACTTGATCAGTTTTCCGTTACTCATACAGTTGAAGAATATCCATGATGACAGCTGAAAGAGAGATATTATGAACCAAACAACTTACCAATAATAATTATTTTGTTGGTGATAAGTTGGGCATATAATCTTGCTCTTAATTCTTATCTCACCTAATTAATGTTTCCTTACTTCCATCTTTCTCATAATTCTGTCAATGCTTAATAGCATAAAATTTTTTTTTTTGAAAGAAAGAAAAAGAGAGGAAAGAAAGTGAGAGTGAAAGAAAGAAAGAAAAAGAATGTATGAGAGAAAGAAAGAGAAAGAAAAAGAGGGAGAGAGAACAGGATTCTTCTTCTACAGCCCAGGCTAGAATG